>JAQFZE010000659.1:0-23737 GCA_034695245.1 Dicyrtomina saundersi | reverse complement strand
AGAAAACCACCCTGGAAGCAAGCTAAAGTATTGGAATCATTTCGCATTTCTAATAACTGCTATTGCAGGCAGTAGTTGTTGATTTGATGCTGATAAGAATAGAAATTAGTGCATAAAGGATCCGGATACGGTGATTTGTAATTAAGGGGTTTGAATTAGCAGTATAGTAATGAATTCGTCTAATAGTACACCCTTTAGAGTTGTTGAACCAGAACCAGAACCAGCAGCAGCAGCAGCAGTAGCAGCAGCAGTACAAGAAGATCCTGATGGAAATGCAGCGAACAGATGCACTACTGACACATACTATAGACAAAGCACAATTGGAAGTCAGGATGAATCAATTTTAACATTTCCTGACAATTTTCTTGAAAATTTAGACGATGTCCGAAATGAAAATCATTTGACGCTCACCCGACTTGTGGATACTTCCATGTGGGAACAGTTCCCCGAGTCACAGCAAGAACAAGTAGGGAACACTGAAAAAGAAAAGAATCTCCTGCTTTCGCTCTCACTTTCGCCTAATAACTCTCCTTCCGACTCCGAATCGGACTCTGAAAGCACTTCAATAACTTCAACCTCAACGATAGAAGATCTGACTCAGCATCAGAATGGTCGAACTACAAAATACGGCTCAAAGTTAAGTCCCAAGCCCAAAAGTAACGAAGAATCAAGTAGTAGTAGTAATAATGGAAGGTTGACTGAAGAAACACATGCATGGAATTCAAATGACACGGACACTTGCTTAAATTCCAATACGGACACAGAAACGGAGGTTAATGATACTATGTTGGAGGAGAACCCTAACCCCACTAGTGAGCCCATCTGTATACATGTCATTGCTGAATGGCCGAGTACAAATACAGATTTCGGATTATTAACTAAAATGGACGATGAGTACTCTTCCTTAGCCAATGAACCATTCTATACAAATCATCGAGTCTCCGATGTTTTCGATCCTGATGACTGGTTTGTCAGACCAGAACTGTCCGATGATGATATTCCAATTGGACGTCGTCTCCGTCCAAATCCTGGACGTAAATAATTTTAAATATCTTTACAAAAGTGTATTTTGACAAACAATGAATGAGGTTCACTCAAAATTGAGAATTGGCTGAACGAATTCTAAATTCCGATCGTAATAAATATTGAAGTCACTAAATATTAATTTGATTGTATTTCTAGAGGTCTGCCTTACGCCCGTTGAAAGTTGGACGAGTTGTGAGAGCATTGACAGCAATATATCTATACCTATAATCCAGGAGGAAGAGGAACCCACCACGACCCAGGCATGATACAATTAGAGGTCAGGAGAAGGAAGTTCCGAATAATCTACACAAGATTGGGTATTGCACCATAATTTTATAATTTTATTATTGTATAGTTTATTACTGTGGGAATTTTGAGATGAAGACAACAATGACGAAGATGAATGACGACCACAGCTGGTTCTGGTTCTTAAGGGTCAAATTAAAGGAGGTAGTTCCCGAGGGAAATTTGAGTGGATCTCTGCACTGATTTCTTTCATGAAAATATTGGTTTATTGCTTGCTAGTCTCACAATTAGTATTTTATCATTTAATTAGGTTCTCCGTTAATTCCGTCTTCCTATATGACATCTGAATCTGACATAAACTTAAATAGGTACGTATAATATAGCTCCACTAATGAAATGATGAAGGTTTCACTATTACATCACCGGGCAGTGTAATTTATAATAAATAATATATTTTGGTACAAAAACAAAACATTCGTAATATTAAATATCAGCACAATTTAAGGTTTCACTCGGTTGCGGGTTTTTAACTTGATTCATTATTCATTCATTGACTTGCGAACTAAATAAATGATGGATGAGTATGCAAAAATATTAATAAATTATATTGATACATTAGTACAGTCAGCAGTTCAAATTGCATTGTTTACGATGGACTTTTTGCCTGCATAGCCAGTCGTAAAACCGTCAACCCTTTCAAATGTAATACTAAATACTACCACAAAACGAATAATATTGCATCCTAAATTGAGAACAAACAGGATTTCCTACTTAAGAAGAACGTAAAATTTGTTTGCGTATTGCATAAATTGCATTTTTGACGGGTAGTTGTGATGGTTTGGTTAGCATGGTTCTCGCGATAACTCGTTGGGTATTTTGCGGGTGATGGCGTTGGTTACTGTACGGTGTTACCGGGCGTTCGTCCATAATGTTAAAATCGTATTTTTAGGAAACGAATTCGAATTTTTTCGACGAACAAGCGCAAAGCGATTTTGTTTTAAACTTTAAACACTACATAACGTTTACAGTTAACGGTCGAACCGGATAAATATAATAATATACAATGTATGACTAAAAAATGTAAGATTGTACAAATCAATATGAAAATTAAACAGTATGAATAACTTAAAACATGATCATGATCCAAATCCAAACAATTATCGCTAGTTGATTGCATTGCGTTAGTTGATTTCGTATAACACACATCAAACTTTGGGGCGTATGAATAAAATCTTTTTTTTGAAAGTAAAGAAGCACACAAGTCCCTAGGTCGTGTGTGTAATGAAAAGCTGGAATATTAAAGCTACACTTTTGTAATTTTAACACACAGTTACGTACACTAAACCCTCACCATAGTAAGTGAAAAGTGTAAGCAGTAGTGAGATTGAAATATATATTTCGAGAAGCGACGAATAAACGATAACGAATAACTGAGAAAACTGCGGAGGAAAATATTCCGTTTTCAGCAGTCACAAAATAATACTATATAGGAAATGAAATTATATTATATAATTTCGGATTAATCCGGAGCACGTGACGCATTGTGTACTTTCGACATATGGAATCTTAAATACGCTTCAGAAGCATAGCATGAACCGCATATATTGCATTTAAATTTTAACACAGGGGAATTCACTGTGGGGGGAGGGAGATTCGTTGTGGTGGGGGAAGGGAACAAAGGAATTTCTGGAGGCTTGTATGCTGGAGTTGGAGCTGCAGTTTCAGGCTTTTTCATTTTTGACTTTTGAGCTATTCTGCGACACTCACTTTTTTTCTCATGTTGTCGGAAGAGGTAAAGCCCTTGGAAAGCATTTTCGCAAATATTGCACACTTAAATACCAAATAAAAAGATATACAATAAATTTCATGAAAAAAAATAATACCATAAATTGTTTTTCCTAGATTCGATCTGATGTATTTTATTAGTATATGTATAGCCGTACCAAAAGTTCCTTTCGGATCAATTTGATTCTCTGGGGGTTTGGATGGGGATGGGACAGGTGCCGTCACAACCTCAAACTGCTGAACTGTATCAGAATTGGAAATCCCGGATCCGGCACTTATGATAACATTCGGTCTGCATGGAGTAACCGAACCATCGGGGTTCAAAAATCCTATAGCAGTTTCCTCCCCTGAAAATAGTTTTTAAGATTTTTCTATTAGTTGATTTACAACAAATACTATTAATTAATATAATTTTATTAGTGAAATTGATTTGAATATTGCATTGCACTGCAAATTACATACCATTAGAACCCGAGAATACTGCCAAATTGCTAGAGAGTTGCGTGTTATTGTCATGTTGTACGTTGGTTAGCTGAACAATTGGTAAAGTATTCCCATAATTTATAACGTGATGCGCTCCGTCCACTGACATAGGATCAGCTTCTATTTTGATGATATGTAAAACATTATTTTCTTCCTGGATTCTGTAGCGCACCTCCTCTTGGATAGTTTGATCATCTGCTGAGATAACTGTGTTTGTGACATTCACTGCATTGATCCCCACAGATTCAGCCTGCTGTTCCTGTGAATCTTCAGTTTCTGCCGTTTCATACTTGACATTCTCAATTTCAATTTCATTATCGGGGCTTTGAACAATTTCCGTAGGAGTGATGATATAACTTGTTGTTGTAGTAGTCATCTCCATTTCCCTGGAGTCAACACTCGAAGCAGGTTTTAAACAACCAATTCCACCTTCATTAATTTTGTCATGTGTCGATGACGAGATTCGTTTCTTTTTTTGATATACTTTCAAATCTGGATTCTTCAAATCTGAGGTGTAAGATCTTTTAGTTCGAAATTTTATTAAACTACTAAACTGATTTTCTTCATTTTCTTTAAACGTATCGTTATTATTATCATTGTTTTCAGTTGAAGACTGTCCAGATTGAGCAACCGGCAGCTTATTTACTTCATCTGACATAGATAAGTGAGCAGGAAAATTCATCCCTATTTATAAATGAGAGAGAGAATAATAATTATGTATAACTGATTATATTTTTTAGCGCTGTCGCTGTCACATACTTGAATACCGCATAACACTAACACAAGTAAAAAACAAATATCGTCCATAATCGCCATAATTAAGCCTAAATCGTATAAATCGAACACTAATATTTTTCAATATCAAATAATGCATTATACTAACTACATAGCATGTTGTTTGCACAATAACTTTTAATTACCTAAATGGTTGAACAGCCAATATTCTAAATGTCGCTTCCATTCGTCCCCTTGATTTAATCTAGCAGTTAGTATTGAAATTTTTTCTTCTAAATGTTCTAATTGAATTTTTAAACTCATTTTAAGGTGGCCACGACAAATAAATGAGAGCACACTTTTCGAATCAACAATCAACCTCCTTATTTTTTTTTCCACAACAAGTTAAATTTCAATACTCCAATATAGGAAATCTTACCCCCTTTAATAATTAATAGACGTTCAGTTTTACAGTAAAATGTACACAAATAGCTGCGTAAACATTTCGGCAGCTTAATTGTGACAGTCCTATTGATTTACAACTCAACATTTTGGTACATTATATAACTCATAACAAGATCCACCCAAAATCCCGGAAGCTACTTCAATTAGTAATTAGTAACGATTCAATTAACAATCAATGAACGTTGAACTGTGTAGAGCGTGAATGAACAACCTTGTAAAATTTATCTACTTAGCCATAACTGCTATATATTTCCTTGGTATAATTATGTATTCAAAGATGACATTCGTAATTCTAAGCTGACTACGTCTGTAAGCTGAGTTTCACAAATGAATATATTATAATAGTTAGTAATTTGGGTCTAGGTTTCGTCGCTGGTAGATAATTATGTACGCAGCAGTTATTTATTATGATTTAAAAAATGGAAAAATAAAAATAAAATCCAAGGCTGACGGCAGTAGGATTCATATCTCACAATAGACAAAACAGGATTATAATGAGATACTATTTAATTATTTATAACTTTTAACATGTAATGATAATAACAGTTAACTGTGGTAGGCGCCAATTTTTTTATCGCCAGCCCTTTAAAACCACCCGGATATCAATTAAGTTGACAACCTATATAATCAAGCAGTTCGTTCAATTGATCACTGATCAACTGATCACTACTTTAAGTAGGTAAATCAACCTAAATAATCTTCCTCAATATTTAAAAATTCCCGCTAGATACATTCTTACTGGATTCGCCCGATTCACTCACAGTATAGTTTCATTTTTCAGTTAGAACGAAGTTTTACCAGTTTTGCCAATTGCATTACTTTTATACCATTTTGTTTGTATTTAAGTAAAATCCTCATCAGAACAAAACACAACTCAGCTCTATTTTTGTTAAACTGCTAATCAGTTATATATTTTAAATAATTAATACGTGGAAGACAGAAAAACTTTATTATTGCGAAACTCAGTACAGTATGCAAAACAATATTTCTTTAATTATAATTTATTAAATCAATTTTATAAACAGTATTGGATTTTGGTAAATCTTCATATTAATAGTAAAACTCAATTTACCTATATTATACAGCTAGTAATGCTTTCAAAATTTTTATTTATTCAAATCATTATAAAATTATAAATAAACGAATGTTTGAAAATTGACCAAATTGAAAAACAAAAATACGCCAGCCAGGGCAGGCAAACAAATCCACTATTATATTCTGAGAAATTGAAACTTTCCTATATTTATGTATATACCCTGGTGGCCGATTTTGATCTGATGTGCCAAAAGAAAGGCCCTCAACCTCAGCCCTTAATATGCGCCCCTTAACGTCACCCGGCGGCGTCTTGAATTGTGAACGGCGTCTTGTCTTGTACTACATTGCTGCTATATGAAAAATGAAGGGCTTTCTTCCATACAGTCTATGAAGAATCAAATTGACCTATATCCAATTTAAGCTAGAATTAAAATGAGCTATGTTAAAAAATACTGTATTAGAGATGCATGCTTAAAATGTTTATTACGTATTTTAAAAAAGTGTAAAATGTACTATTTACATGTTTTTGAACGGTTCAAGTTCAAAGTGTTCTATTTACATGCTTCTGATGGATAATGCTGACCAATCTGGGGCAAACTCATTCTTCCACTGGTAATGCCACCATCATAGTACAGTAAAATAATAAAATCAAAATCTTACAAGTAAAATATTATATTACATTACATGCTACATAGATCTGTGAAAGATAAGTACTACCTACGTGAGTGTACTGTATTAATTACCTTTTTTAATTTTGTTTAACAGTTTAATTTTTATAAACATTTTTGAACGATAAGCTTTGTTTTGGTTTTAAATTTTAATTATTGTAAATGGCATAATATACTGTAAAGTATATTATGCAAGTACAATATAATTTTTGAAAGTACTGCAAAACATTACATTACAATTACATACAAACGATAATTAGATACAAATTGGAGGAAGGGGCAAGGATAAGTTTACATGTAAAGTGAATAGGAAAAAGCGATTTTGAGACTGCCAACTCCCGTCCCACCTTGGCTAAAGGGCGTATTGGCGAATACATACAAAATTCACTATTTGACATAAATTATTAATAATATTATTATTGCTATTCATTTTTACTGTTCTTTTCTGTTCCTGAACTTAAGTAATCGTGTAAATTAATTCGTCTGTACTTCTGTACAAGTAGTTTTTGTGTTTTCGAATTAATAATCTCAGTAAAACTAAATTACTAAATTACTGAGTCCTTATTTATAGACACATCCTCAAGAGAGTGTGAACTTCAAAATTATCGTCAGATGTAGTATAAGTACTTAAAAGTAGAAACAGAGTATTTAAATTAAATATAAATATACGGTATAACTTACAGTGTTCATCAGCCCTTATTAAGTATGCGTAAACACGTTATTCATAAATTATATGATGCTGCAGAAGGCTGTGGTCAAACTGGTCATCAGTAAATTGTGATTTTTTAAAAGCATAAATAATTGTAAAAGATAAATTCATTATTTCGGAAAATAAACACAGTAACTTTTGACTTAACATTATTTTCATTGTATTATAGCTCCATTTATTGTTGCTGTGTATGATCTACAATCTACACCTTTACTCGAATTTTAACAGTAATAAAGGATACATTTTTTAGATATATTTTATAGATCGGATTCTACTGGGAATATCTTCAGTTAAATACTTATTCCCACGAAACTATATCTGGATCAGAACAATCAGTTAGCCTTATAAGAACTAAGTATACACTACTAAAATCAAAACTTCATTATGGAATCAGCATTTAAGCAAATGCTAAACCAAGCAAATAAGTTGATCTCGGGTCAGAAGAAAAATGAAGCTCAATTAATTTACGAAATTTGGCTACAGAAGGAGCTTGAAAATCCAAAACTGGTAAAAACTCATCATAATAAATTAATAATTAAATTAGTACTATTTTATTTACATTAGCTCACCATATGTACAACACTGATTTTGAATCAATTAAGTTGGATATATTTATTTTGCAATTTTTGTTTTTTTTAGGATGCAAAAATTAATTCTCGTATTGCTCTCGTATATAATAACATAGGACATTTAAAATACTTGAATGTAGATTTTGACGGAGCGACAGAAGCTTATGATAAAGCGTTGAAGCTCAACCCAGAATTAGCAATAGCATACTTCAATAGAGGCACCATATCTTACCGAATGGGTAAGTTAAATACGATAGGATGAGTTGAAAATTTTCCCATTGTTGTGGCATTACGAAGAACTCATTAATTGGTTGTCATAATGTCTGTAAATAATAACTGTACTGAATTATATTGAATGTATGATCTTTCTAGGTTACTTTGATAAAGCTTTGGGTGACCTGGTGAAAGCAAATGAACTATCTCCAGGAAATCCAGAGTTCCAGCTTGGACTTGAGAGTACCAAAACCCAATTAAAGACTATGAGTGAGTTGAAGTAGTATAGCCTACTTATTCACCCGAAAAAAATAATTCAAAAAAACTACTATTGTTATTTTTTTGAGAGACATAAATGGGGTGAGAATTACTTAGCAAGATGTTATTGGTTTGCTATTTCCTAAGATTGCATTACAATCATTGTTAAATTTTAAAACTAGCGAAGGACTTTGAATACAAAAAAGAAATTAAATAATTTATCAAATTTTAGCACACGCATTGCTTACCATTAGAGTTAGAGTCAACCTGTAACAGGTGTGATAACGCATTTGTCTTTAAAAGTCCCTATGTACAGGATTAAAGAACTTAAATAAAAGAATCTTTTTTAATTTTCTACAAATCGTCATCTGCATTGTGATTGTCCCACACGCAATCATCTGAACAAAACTAAAGAAAAAAAATATGGCATACACATTTTAAAGAGCATTGGTTTTTTTTCCTATAAACATAAACATGAATTTACATATTATACTAAATCGATGTTTCCAACTTCGATATGTTAGTTCAAAACCAGAATTATTTAGTAAATGCAATTTTAAAATTGAAATACCAAATTTTTTAGCTACCAGTCAGCTAAAGCTAAAGTAAATATCGACAAAGAAATATATTATTTTCGATGAATGCAGTAGCCAGTATACCAGTAACAGGGAAAATCTAAGAAAATACATAATTATGTGATTTTCATTTATACCCTCGAATTATTATTTCACATAATTTGCCATGAGTTTGAAATACTTGATCATGAAATACTAATTCAACGAATAATATATTTCATTTTAAAGCCCTTGAAAAATAAAAAATACCCCCACTTAGGGCCGGATAATGAGGCCAGCGCAGGCAGCCCCCGCTGCCTGAATTTTCAAAAAACATGTAAATGGAATATTTTGCACTTTTCAAAAACATGCAAATAAATTATTTTGTACATTTCAAAAACATGCAAATAAATGTTTTCTCACATTTCAAAAGCATGCAAATAAAACATTTTCCACTATTCTCAAAGCATGTAAATAGAACATTGAGCACTTTTCAGAATCAAGTAAATAGAACATTTTAAACTTTTCTAAAAAAAAAAGCATGTATATAAATACAACGTTTTTGTTTATGAAAGAAAAGCTTCAAGAAAATCAAAATGTTGATTTTTGCTTGGAAACAAATTGCTGCCTAAAAGCAACTCCTTCGTCCGGCCCTGCCCCCACTTTAAAATCGGTATTTTGCTCATATAACACGTTTTAGGGGATTTAAAAGTTTATTTCAAAACATATTTAAAAAAATATTATGACCGTACGCTCAACGAGACCGTAATTAGATGCCAATGGCCCATACCCGTTATAATGGTGTCTCACTTCAAATACATTTTCAGGGAGCGTCCGGTAGTAAATTGAAATTTAAGATTTGGCGGCAAATTCAAACTTTCTAATCTTACTACTAAGGCAAGGCCCGCAAGGCTGCCATTTACCTTGATTTTTAGTTACCAAAGTTTCTTAATTTTGCATTCGTTTAGTGAGGATAGAATAGTGTTTTAAAAGTTAATTAACTCAGTTTATGGTTTTCTAAGAAAATCGTAAAATGAGTTTAACCTTTTGGGAAACCCATTTTCGATATTTAATTACCTAGGTACATGAGGACCACGTGGCCTCATACTTAATCAACCCACATATGTGGGTTGTCATCTAAACATAAGTATCTCGCGGGAAAATTCGTTCTTGGAGAGAAGTATCCTCCATAAACGATAAACCATGAATACTGAGTTTGGACTTTTGGGACACGCTGCAGAGCGCTCGTTTTTTCTGTTTGAAAGTGTTTTACAAATATGCTCCGAATGTTAGCGTTTTTGAAAGATAAGTCTTGGTATGGTTTTGTATATTAATTTTGACGGTACGCGTAAATTGTCTCCCAATTGGTAACAAATGACATTTTCCTCCATTTTCAAAATTAAAGCAGCAAAATATAGCGCTTTGCTTATACCTCATCAGTCGAATTTCAC
Source organism: Dicyrtomina saundersi (assembly GCA_034695245.1). Lineage (NCBI taxonomy): Eukaryota > Metazoa > Arthropoda > Collembola > Symphypleona > Dicyrtomidae > Dicyrtomina > Dicyrtomina saundersi. Next base: position 13,561 of record JAQFZE010000659.1, on the reverse strand, counting down.
TAGAAAAAGCTTAATGATTAACACGCAACTACCCTCATTCCAAAATTGACTATTAAGGTTTCAGCGTTTTTATTTGTTTACTTTAATTTACCACACCGGTGAATCAGCTCAACAGGTAAAAATACGGTTGTAGGACATTTTCCTCCCAGCCCGTACCGAGAAAATTTTCCCCCCAATGTCAAAAACACATCACTAAAAGAATCGAATGTTTCTTCCCAAAATATTCATGTATTTGAGGACATCCCGAAAAATATTTATTAACAAATAAGTTCTAACTGAAGAAGAACTATTTTCCTCATTTTTATGAAATAATGATTAATTAAATATTTATTAATCAAAAGCAACGAATGAAATACGAATTTTCTTGCAAAAATAATGCAGTCTGACAAACTAAATGCAAACAATTAGTGCATAATCAAAGCTCCAGCTTAGTATCTATAATTAATAAAATAAACATTCGCTTTCAACAAGTAATGTGTGATGCCGCGCAAGGAAGCTCATTAGCTCTGACCATGTTTACCAATGACCAATACATACATTTTGTGGATGGGTACACTCGTTTCTTTTAGTGAAGTGATTTTGATACTGGGAAGAAACTGTCCTCGGTTACTAGTTAGGAGGAAAATTTTGCAGAAGCAGTCTATAGGGTATCATGTGTAATTATAAAATCAATTTTTGTTATCAATTTAATGGTAAGTGACGAATTTATCAATTGTTAATTTGACATTTGAATTTACCTAGAATGTTGTGAAAGAGCTTCATAAGCTTTGATTTCCACGCTGAATAACATATCTGTAAAGTTATCCTCGTCCCTTACTTAAATGCTACGCAGAAAACAGCTTACATGGAAGTGTTATGGAAAATCAAATATCTAGATGCCTAAGTACTTGCAAGAAGACAAAATTGAATTTTGAAAATTTGCTCTTCATTTAATGGAAGGTCAACTTCATTCAACTACTGTTTTAATTTTCTCTTTTCTCCAACTATCAAATTATGACTAGGTAATTGAGGTTATGGAAACGAAACATGTTGCCCCAAAAAATTGTAAATCACGTACTACCGCACGTTTTTTCTAACACTACGCGGGTCTCTAATAGTACGCGAGAGGTAGAGGTAGATGTCTCAAATTGAATAGTACGCGGGTCCTTAACATAGCTTTCCCGCACTCTATTAATGCCCGGGGCCTCTAATTGTACAGGGGGGTAAGAACCTCGAGTTTGAACAGTACGCGAACGTAGTATATTATTATCTATCGTCTGTGAAGAACCAAAATAGCCCATTTCCATTTTTACCTAAAAAGAAAATCCACTGTTTACAAAAATATTAAAGTATTACGATCTTGAAAGCATTTAAATATGACATTTTACACATCTTTCAAAACCAAGGAAATAGAATATTTTGCAATTTTCAAAAACAAGGCAATCGAATATTTTGTAATTTTCAAAAAACATGTAAACAACATTTTGCAACTTTCGAAAACAAATCAATAAAACAAATTGCACTGTTTAAAGAAAAAGTAAATAGAGAACTTTGTACCTTTAAAATAACTCGTCAATAACAGTTTACGTATCTTTCAAAAATTCATGTCTACAAAAAGTAGGCTACTTTTAAATAGTGGAGATCCAAGTAACTCGACTGCATTTTGCGTTGTTTGGTCACAGTAGCCCGCCAAAGTTTTAAAAAATTCAAATTTTAATACTTTGCCGCCCTGTAACTTTTACAGTTCTCATCCATTTTTGACGAAATTTGATGTTTTCTAATGTTTAGGCTATTTTATAAAAAGTAATTTCAGGATTTTTCAAAATTCAAAAATTTTCATTTTTTTGAAAAAATTGGTCTATAAAATTAGGCCTCAAAAATAATGTTATCTCCGATATAATGGCGAATTCCATGTGAAACCATTCCCTTGTTAGTGTTTTATGACATAACTCATTTTGATTCTAGCTTAAATTGGATGTGGGTCATTTTGCTTCTTCATTGTCACAATATGTTTATTTTTTACTTACAGTTTTGCCAGCACATCACCAATTACGCAATAAATACCCTACTTAAATTCAGTAGGAAAGAACACATTTAAGTAGTTTAACTGCACTGAAAAAATCATAATTTACTTTTTCAAGCCGATTTAAAGCATTCAGTATCGCTTCTACTGTAAAAGATGTTTCTGGCGTTGGGTTGTACCCTATTTCACGGTTACGTAGTTTGAGTTGAAATTATAGCGTCTTTATTGTTATTTGGCATGGTACTGAATACTACTTGCTCCTCTGCCATGAAATTGTTGCGAAAAAAAACTACCTACCTACCTGCCTGAATTTCTTAGAATGCACATGCACGTACACAGGAACATCATCGTTGATAGTAATAATTTGCTGCTCATAAAAAGTACCATATTTACGAGGTAAAAATGGCCTTTTGATGGAAGTAGTTTTAGGGAATAAGTAGTTGTAGGTATTTAAAGTACACTGATCTAATGTTGAGGGCATCTTGTGCACATCGTTCTCAATCCCAATCCCAATATAGGTAGTAGGTATGATATTTATTATATCATTAAAAACTACATTTTAATTTTCACCTTCAGTTGAGTCGGGATATTTTCTATAGCTTAAAATAAATCATGTTGATTGATTAGCAGGAAACACTATTCAAAGGAGACAGCTAGAGAAAAAATAGATTAAAATTTGTACCTCTGAATATATCCGAAGGTTGGTTGTAGTGTGCGGAAAATATTTTAAAAACACGTGCGTTTCAATCTTTCATAGTAACACGAAAATATGTTCATTTTATGGTAATTTATTTCTCTCATATCATATTTTATTTATAGCGAAAAAGCCAGGGGCAGGAAAACAACCTGAGCTACATAGGAGGTCCACTATTTCCATATGTAACGTTATTTTTATTAGCCTAGTACATGATGTTTATGGTCTAATATATCCATATTACAGCTATTAAAACGTTAAAACGTATACCATTAATTCAAACAAAAGTTTTGAGAACTGGTATGGAAAGGGCTATTGAATGGGGTATATTAATCAAGGGGCTAAACATCCTGCACTAAAGAGGTTTGTAAGCGACATATTATGTAATATAATAATATTACATACTAGCAGATGGTATTATTAGGTAATTGTAGAATCTTCGAATCTACGGATACTAAATTGGAAGATATTAATATTAATAGTTGGATGGTAAAAGTGTAATTTATGCGTATTTGCATTTAATTTTTTAAATGGTTAAAAGTATACCTATATATTCACAATATTCACATTCGACAAAATAATTTAAATAATTATATATCGCCAATGAAGACTCAAAATGACCCATTTCTAATTTTGGTAAAAACAAAATGCACTATCTACAAAAAATTAAAATATCTTGATCCTAGAAGAAACATTCTACACTTTTCAAGAACATGTAAATAGAACATGTTCCACTTTCCAAAAACATGTAAATAGCATATTTTGCGCTTTCCAAAAATAGGCATACTTAAATAGAACATTTTACACTTTTCAAAAAAACAAGTAAGTGAAACATTTTGCACTTTTCAAAAACGTGTAAATAGGATATTTTGCACTTTCCAAAAATAGGTACTTAAATAGAACATTTTACACTTAAAAAAACAAGTAAATAGATCATTTTACACTTTTCAAAAAACATGCAAATTGAACATTTCGCACTTTTCAAAAAACATGCAAATAGCACATTTTACACTTTTCAAAAAACATGCAAATTGAGCATTTGAAAATTTCATGATTAACCATTGTACGCATCTGTCTCATTTTGTGTTTTTTCGACATGGCCCATTTTAGTTCTAGCTTAAATTGGATATGGGCCATTTTGATTCTTCACTCATGATATATTATAATAAAAATATAAGTAGTCGTATAATTTATTAATAATAAATTACCCCATGAAATCTTCGACTAGGATGTTAAGATTTTTAACCCCCAAAAAATGTTGGAAACGGTCAACAACTTAATGCAGAACCTGAGATACATCAAGTGATCAAGTTAAGCCGGGAACGATGAGAGCTGACATGGTCCAAGCAGCAACGTACTTACTTTTTTTAGGTATACTGTAATTTAACGGGGATCATCATTCATTGTCATCATCTTAACGTACAAGCTCAAGAATGTATATACGGACCCTACGCACCCCACATAAAAGGACGTTATATACAGATGCGGGAAGCGTAACGTCTTCATGCAGATGATTTTTAACTTCATGTTCCTGTCCATGTCCATCCTTTTACCAGTAGATCTAAAAAAGTAGGTTGTAAGTAGCTCAATGTATTTATTCAACAAGGCAAAAAACACGGTTTCCTAATTATACTGTCTAAGTACAAGAAGTAATTCTGAAGTGTTTCATTTCGAATAATATATTATGTGCTTTATAGTTGCATTTTATAGTTTTCCTCCGCAATGGGCGCAATGTGTAGTTTTCGTTTTTTTATTTCTGTTGCCCAGGGCAGATAACAGATTGTAAATCACTGCATTCAACATTAAGTCTGCTGTTCCCGAGCCTAACATTACTGCAAGGGAAATTAGCTTGAAGCTAACTAATAGAAAGGTGAAGATATTTATTATGTAGTTGTATAATTAGTCGTATAAATTACTGTGAAGACGAAAGGCCACACGACGCGATACAGCTTGCAAGATTTTAGTTTTCTTAAAATCCAACCAAATTAAAGTCGGTTGGTTTTTCTCTCGGTGGTTATGGTTTGACGTACACTCAGACCACTTCCGTCAAAACTTTCGACTTGATTGTGAAGACTGACTCACTAATTTACTAAAGTTGTACTTACTAATTTTCATTGTCAGTGGAGGACGATCGTTGCGTTGAGCGAAATTTAAAGAGGAAACTTCCGTCCGTGCATTCATTTTTTTAATGTTCATTTGACACTTCACTGTCAACTGTCACTTCACTGCGCAGTGGTACAAAGTGTAAATTATAATATTTATTTGCAAATTTTTGATTTGATTCTTCTCGACTTGATTTAAGGTTGTGCAAATATTTTATTCATAGATCATAATATTATTTAGGGAATAGGCATATAGAACCAGCAATCTTTTACCCTGAGGTCTATATATAGTTAATTATAGTCATTACGAGTGACGAGCGTCGGAATGATTGAGTTCTATTCCGATTCGGAAGACTAAAAAAGGAATTTAGGAATACAAATAACAAGTATTAAACGGTAAGCCTAATATTATTTTTGTTTTTACTATCCATTTATGTATTGATTTAAATCGTGGCATATTGACTTCTACTTTCTACTATAGGAGCAACGTGCCTAATGGTGATCGGTCCCGAATGGTAATCGGTAGCCGCCGTTTAAATACTGAAATACCATTGACCATCGCTTTTACCCTCAACTACCGGTAGTTGTACTCAGCTCCGTTCTTTAAAAACTCTGGCTATGAAAAATTAAGAAAATTTTGACACCTTCTTCCATGTTCCAATAATTGGTTTTAGTCAGATCACAAGAGCTACGTTTCCATTAATTTTGAACAGATTTGTAGCAAATAGATCACAAACAACATACAGAACACTGTTGGGGCTTGTTGGGAGTTTTCAATTTTTCGAACTTTTTAAATTCAATGATCTGTGTAATTTCTTGCAATTTTAAATTTTAGACACTGAATATTTTTGTGTATACTACATAAAGGATTCAAAGGTTAGTATAAAAAAGATACAACCTGCTGCACTGTATGTCGGTTATTGGTTATGAAAACTGCACGTCGGTCTTAATCTTAAAGTTTACAAAAATGAAACCGATATCACCATTCACGATTAGCCAAGTTTAAGGAATGTTATTTCCATGTTTTGATGGGTGCAGAGCTCGGGTATCTGTCTAATGACTTCATAGATAGGATTCATAGGCAGGCAACAGTATATAATAATAATAATTTATGAAACAAACACCAAGATTATACAGGACAGAGTGATATGTTCATAGTAAGAGTTTCAAAGATAGCCGACAAGGAGTAATTACTTAGGGAGGTACAATGGTAATTGCGTAATAGCTAACATATTTGACGGTAATAGTAACAGATAATTATTTGTTAGGTTAAAATTTAGATTACAAATTAGGATAACAAAAATGCTTAGCTTTAAATGACTGAGTATATTTACCTTTATTCTAGGGCTACACTATTTAGTTTGACAATTTCTTTGACGTTGAGACTATTTAGTTGCCTAATTATAGTAGGGGCAACAGATTTTTGGTATATAACAGTTTTACATAGTACAGTTCGAAAGTGGTTCTTTGATCTAGTTGAATTGTAATTTTTTTCTTGAGGATTTAAGAGGTATATATGTAATATAAGTGGCTTTCTCGTTAATTAATTTAATTTAATCTTTATTATTGCTGGTTGCTTCCTCGATGCAGAAAACTAGAATGGTTGCGTGATTTACTACGCGCACACGCATGCTGATGCAAAACTTCTTTAAAAAGTTACAAACAATAAAAATATATACCCTGTGTGTCCACTCATCCACTTGCTGCACTGCACTGTGCCGTCAGACAGACCCTTGAAAATTGGAATGCGAGTCCTTTCATTACTTTTCTAGTGAGTCCTTGCCGCGCCGCGGTCATGTGACGTTACAGAGGGGTTTTATAAATGTCATAGGAATATTTAAAAATGTGTAAATTCTGTCAAAAATTATTTGTATTTTAAACACGCCAAAATTTATTATCACTTTGTTCAAACTGACTGATAAAAATTTTAAATTTGGTTGTGAGTTAAAATTTTAGTTGTGAGTAATAGTTAGTTGATTGCTGGTAGTTACGAGTGATCAATGAATGGCGTTTTTTTCTAGTCAAGAAATAAAGTCAGCAGGTAGCATTGAACAAAATTTACAAAATACAGCTTGCAGCATACTAGTTAGCAATCAGCAGTCAGTTCGGTTCCGGTTCAATCGTGGCCAGTCAGCCAGGTCAGGAGGCCCAAGTCTAGAAGTGAATAAAAACCACATGGGAGAAGCCGATTTATTTTGAGATAATAATGTAATGTAATGTAATAGCTTTATTCGAGGGACTCCCGAGTATATTGTCAGATTATCTCAGTAATTACAGTAGTAGTAATAACTTGTGAATAAAACTGATTTATGCCAAACCTACTAATATTTTTTGTGAATATTGAATGTATGAAAAACTATTAGCATTAGGCACGGTCCAGGTTTTATTTATGTGGGTACCTCATCTACTGACTAGTGTTTTTTTTTAACTATAAATGAGGATTTCCGCCTTGGTTTAGTTGACTTAGGTTTAGATGTGATGTTAAGACTCTATGCTAGCATTACTTGCATTACCAATTGTCAACCTTGTACTTGTTTGAAGACAATTTTAAACGTTTTCTTCCTGTAAATACGCATATGTGTACCTACGTATATTCAATTTGTTTGTTTTTGGTTCAACTTTTGTATTGAGTAGTTGTTGAGTGTACTATAATATTCATGTTCCTTCTGTGCTGTTTTTTGTCAGTTCTTAATACAAAGTTGACTGGCAACTGGAATTGAAGTTGGACAGCGTCAGCTTGGCCTCAGTCGTCCGTATCTTTTGTGGCACAGTCAAAACTGTTCATCAAAAGATGGCTAGCACGATTAACGAGAAGACTTGGTATGGAAAGGGAGAAAGCGTGGACAACTTCACCTTACCTGTGATTGACCCTCCTTACCAAAAAAACTTTGAGTGGGAAAAGTTTGATTACGTATTCTGGCGGCAATGGATGGGACAAAGGTGGTGGTGGAGTCTTGTGTTTGGCATTGTCTACGTAGCTGGTATACATTTAGGTCAACACTGGATGAAAGACCGAAAGCCAATGAGGCTCAAGACTGCATTGTTGTGGTGGAATATTATGCTGGCAACATTTTCTATTACAGCATTTTCTAGGACTCTTCCAGAAATGTTGAGTATTCTTGGAAATCAGAATGGCTTTCATATAACCGTTTGCTCAAGGTAAGATGTAATTTAAATAAACGTATTTGTCAATCAGTTGTCGACGTTACACGAGTAATTATGCAAAAAACTAGGATAATGATTATTATCTTTAGAGGAACTGAAGAAGAATGTAGACTAAATAAATGATGTCGTACTTTACTAACTTTGCTAAACTTTTGTTTCAGGGACCAGATGACTATCGCTCACGTATTTTGGGAATGGATGGGCACGTGGTCAAAGGTCGTTGAACTGGGTGACACAGTATTCGTAGTTCTTCGAAAGCAGCCACTGATTTTCTTGCATTGGTAAGCAACCAGTAATACAGCACTAGCTCAAGAGCATTGAAAATATCGAAATGTTTGCTTGCTTTTAAAATTAAGAAAAATACATTTTTAAAACTGTAAATGCTAAAATAGCAACGAATGTAATTTAATAAAAATACGGGACGCTGTATCGTTTTTTCTCTCAAACGCTGCGCATACTAACTTTTAATTAGGAGTCAAATAAATAATATTCATAGTTCTTAAGTAGTTCATTTCTAGTTTCTAATGTTTCTAATTGTATGTAATGCTTAACTAGGTACCACCATTTGAGCGTTCTGGTTTACACATGGTTCACCCTCGATACGAATGATCCTGTTCATCGATGGTACATGTCCATGAATAGCTGCATCCATTCCTTTATGTATACTTACTATGCTTTGAGGGTAAAAAGGGCAACCTTTGCCTGGACTTCTAATGTTTTATATCATCGTATAGTTGCAAATATATAATAACAAAATAATTAAATAATACTAATAACCTAAAATAATGATATGAAATTTAAATTAAAACTTTTTGTTTTGTTTTACAGGCCATTGGAATTAAAATACCACGAAAGCTTGCAATCAGCATTACATCTCTACAGATCATCCAGATGGTGATTGGATTCGCATTGAATATTTACTCTGCTTATATGAAATGTGAGTACTTTTATTTTAAACATTAATTGATTGAACATTCAGAACCCAATCAACATTGAATTCTTGTCTTTGCCGTATTTATATTGCCAATTACTTAACAATTAATTTATTTTAAAGATTTTTATTCTTACCAGAGCAGCGCAGCGTTAGGGCTAGTATTAAATTAAATCAGTATGTTATTCAGAAGTGTTCTCCCAAGGAAGAATCGTAATTATTGTGACACTTTAATTCGTCATTGAATGTACTGTTTCCTATGTAAATGGACAGATTACTCAACAAAATTTACTATATATTTTTACAGCGTCAGGATACGATTGCTCCCGGCCCGAAAGGAACATTGTCTTTGCTCTGGCCATGTACTCCAGCTACCTCATCCTATTTTTACACTTCTTCTACAAAACATACCTTCGACCAAAATCGTTACCACTGAAGAAAATTGACTAATTAAATGGAATCTATTTTAAAAGTGTATAAATTAAACTGTGTGAGCTAAAAGTGAAAAAGTGATATATTATAGTAGTAATAATAATTATTTGTATTTAAAAATGTAAGCAGTTCTTGTTACTTTCCCGAATCGAAAATATTTGAAAATCTAATCCAATTTTGTTAGAATAATACGTTTAATTCCTTTTAATCATTTTAATGTTTCAAATTCATGTGATTGTAAATGTGAATAATGAGCGTCTAAAGTCTAAGTGTTCTCATCGTCAGTACTTAAATAAACACGTTGTTCTTCAAAAAGACAAAATCAGACCCGAAAAGTGTAATTATTATGTGACGAATTCCACGACGGAGTCTCCGTCACGGAGACGAATAATTACCGATGATAGGACGGCTGCTTGACATTGTCTTACAGCTAAAGCATTGCCCAACCAACACACACATTACGGCATCAACAAACTGTTAAAGGCTTTTGACAGCTATGCACTTATCCGTTTGCATTTCTGATCCAGTGGTACATAAATTGATATATTATTGATATATATCTAATTGTAAGTTTCGAACTCCGTTTTAAAGATGACCAAAAAAAACACCGTTTAAGAACCTACTACATACCTACTAGTATGAATGCCAATCTTAGAGTATACACTATTATACTAGTAAGTTTACATGCGTGTACAAGTACAAAAACTAAGGATGTTTACCACTAATTTTCTGAAGTTTAAATTTTAAATTAAAATTAAATTACGTTTTTATTTTTAAACTTTAAAAATAAAAACGTAATTTAATTTTTTAAATTTAAGTTGTTATGAATAAGTTATGTGTTATAGCTTATGACTTATTACAAGCTCTTCCATTTTCTTGTATGTATTATAGTTAGAGTTTACAATGTAGGGACTAGAAATGATGTTGTTTGTGCTACTATTCCAAGTTCCCAGTACCATTTTTACTTTTTTACTGCTTGAATTCTAAATGTGGACTTTATACCTGGCAGCCACAATAAAGAGCGTAATGCAAAGTGTTAGTGGAATGACAATACAGCAAAGAACAATACAACCGAATACAAAGCCTACGGCACAGTCCTTGGACTTTTCTTCCGGCAGCTCGCTTGCCACTAGTATCCCGGCAATGGGAACGAAATCTGGGATGATAATTTGCTTCTGCTTGACCTCTTCTTTTCCATGTTCCACATCCTTGGAATTCCCATAAGTTTCTGCTCCGTATGCTGGAGAGGGTATCACATTATGATGAGGAATTTGAGATTCTTTTCCACTTACGGTCTCTCTAAGACTTTTGTTTGTTTCTCTGCTAGAAATACTCATGGCGGACGCACCTGACATTAAAGATCTTCGTCTGTCATGTACAAATTCAGATATTTTGTCCCCGAAAGCACTAAAAAGCGAGCCTCTCCGCTGGTCAAATGCTTGAGGCTCAAGTATAGACTGTCTCCGCGTGTCTCTTGTGTCCGAAAAGCTCACAATAGACTGCCTAGCTGAATGGAACTGCCCTGTTTCCGGCATATTCGTTAGACTTTCATTTGAATGTGCCATTTTAGAATTTTTAAATTATATAAAATATTTTTATTTTTATTCGGCCTTTTTAGCTATTTTAGCGACAGGTGTTGTGGTATGTTGTTCGTGCTAATTCTGGATGTGTCGTTAATTATAGTCTGGCAGTTTAGGTATGTAGTACTTTTTTAAATAGCTTAATCTCCAATAGATAAAAAGTATTTAAGCGTTTCTTTCTTGTGTGTAAAATCAAGTCTGGAGGGCATTAGTTATACATTGCATAATAACGCAATGTTTATTGATACACATTCAAAGTCGACGATTTAAGTTGCTTTATTTAAACCTTCTTAAAGAATGATTTATTATTGGAAGAAAATACAGAACAAAATCGGCGACTGTTAATATTTAGTTTAGATTACGATTTCAGCATAACTTAAAATGTAGTAATTTACCCTGGCGATTTAGTGAAGTTGTTTATGACTTAACTTTGCATGTTTATATGCAAATAGTACGTAAAATAATTCACGTTCTTGGTCTTTACATCGCTATATTATCATGTTGAAACGTTCCGTCAGGGAAAAAGATTTCACATTTTTGAATCTTAAGGGCGAATGCTTAAAGTGAATGAGGGAAATTCTGTTAAGGAAGAGAAATTGAAAATGTAGATATTTTACATGAAATCGTTTAATTTATTGGATTCACACTAGCATGGAGGAGTATACAAGCTGATGTAGATATACTAGTAATTAATTACATACATGGACTAATTATATAATTATGTCATGGTTCATGAAGTATTGGAAATTCTGGAATGGTGTGGGGAGTCTGGAAAGGCTCCAGATAGTAGGTGCATTAATATTGTCGAGTAAATAGGTGCCAACACTGCCAAGTGTAAGAACTGATATATAAGTTTGTGCATGTTTGTGAGACGTAGTTCATTTAGTAAGGTAATTTAGTTCTGCCCATTCCTTGTAATTGTTTAATAAGAGACTCACATGTCAGTTACTTTCCAACTTGCATTCGACATTCATTGGTTTTTGAGCAATTAAATTATCTGAAAGCTTACTGCTCAAATTATAATACACTCCGTCGCAGGAATTGTTGGAATGAGTTCAAAAAGCAGCAAATATAAAAAGTACTACGTTACCTAGATTACATATTTTATAATGGAAGCCCGAAATTTCTAATTTTTCTGTCTCCAAAAACAATAGTAATACACACATAAATGGTTTCATTGCAAACAGTTCTAATAAAATAAAACTGTAGTAGCTGCATACAATATCCAGAACTAATTTTTCTTGGTTTTGCGTGTAGATTATTGATATACTTAATTCGTAGGTTTTCGTTTCTATTCAAATTCGTGAATGTTGGCGAGTTCCAAGAAAATCGGAGTAGTGTAATAATAATATTCAAGCAATTGGCATGCAATCCATAATTTGGGAAATGTTATTATCATAGCAATGCATTCAGGATTACTAACTTTATACTACTTTATAGCTATTTTATTTCTATCCTGGAGTGTGCATAAAGTTTTGATTAATCATTGAAAAAATATAGATTTGCAATAACTATCACTATTTCCCTTGAAGCTACGATTCTCACCCTGTACAAGAACTGCCGGGGGCCCATAACACCATAAAATGCCTAAAATTTGCAAATTGTCCATAGAATTTTTAGTACTGATTATCATTTTAGCTCTGCTGAAGCCTGTGCCTTCAAGTGGGCAGTTAATTCGAAGCAATGTGAAACGAGAAGCGGTAATACTGTATTTTGTAAATTTCATTACATATAAAAATTCTAAAATTAATAATGATCTAAAAAATTATGGAAGTACATAGATACAAATATACGAAGCAAAAGAATAATAGTCATAAAAATAATAATTATATTTCAAAATTTGAACAGAATACACAGGATGTAGGAAATTTCTTGGAGGTGAATCCAGCTCAAGAGTTTGAAAATTCAAATTTTGACTACGAAGAAATTGAAATAGAATCAGACAAATTAGACGGACTGACAAATCCAGAAGATTATTATATATGGTGGCTACCCGGTTTAAACAAATTAGGCTTAGAGCTTGATATACTAAAAGCAAAGGTAGCACAAATTCACCTCAAACGATTATATCAAATCAAGAAAAGTAAAGACTGCAATATAACTATAGGTGAACAGCAGGAGACACTAAATAATATTGACAGATATTTGCAGCAAACAGAATCCATTCTGAAAAACATGACAATGCTTTCAGCCTCTATTAAATTAATAAAAGACTCTGAAGAGCTTGACAGTTTTGAGGACGGGATACCAACCGTCCTCTCACAGTCAATTGACACACTGGGAATTCGCTCAAAGGCTAATGTAGCAGTTAGCGCGGTGGCAAATTTTCTGAAAGCTGAGAAAGGAAATAGAAGCTGTGAAAGAAATACTGCAACTTGGAATGGCACAGGTTTTTGAACTCTTTATATTATTAATTATTGTTAGACGAGTAATAATCTCCGGATACACGCCAAGTGTTTCATTTTGTAATAATTTCATTACTTATTTTTAAAAAAACGTAAAAATTTGTAACGACATTTTTTTGTCTATTGCTTCATGAAACAGCTATACACGTCGACGAGGTCATCAGTGAATATTGGCTGCGAATTATCCCGATCGCATCGTCCGTGTACTGGGATGAATATACGGAGAGGGACAAGCAAAATCTTGCAAAAT
>JAQFZE010000658.1:0-23738 GCA_034695245.1 Dicyrtomina saundersi | reverse complement strand
CGGACCAACAGACGGACAGACAGACGGACAGACGGACTTGACCATTTCATTAGATGCTTAAGCTCAGCATCTAAAAACTAAAGCTTTATATAATAATACAGATTTTACAGAAAAAGAATTGATCGATATCCTAGAGCAAAACAGAAAAACGGGCATAAAAATAAATCCTGATCCAATTAACAATTCTGACATAAAAGCAGTAGAAAAACTGTTTGTAAATAGTTTATAGGGTGAATTTGGCCAACAAGATTCATTAAAACAAGTTAAAATTGTGTCAGAATATACAGATTCATACAAAATAAGATGCTAATCCTAACCTAAAACCGCTAAATTATACACCACTTGCAAATACATCTGCATTAGTTGGAAACAAAGAAAAAGACGATTTATTTTTATGTTCAAAGGATTCAAAACTATATTGCAGTATTAACAACTGCAAATGCAAGATAAGAATTATATGATGCTCTTGATAAATTAAAGGAAAAAGTTTTATATATGGATACAGAAAGTGTAATTTGGGTTGATAATATAGATCATCCTGTTGAATTTGCAACTGGTAAATATTTAGGTAAATGGGAAGATTAAATCATAGGAAATAAAGAATACGACCAGAAAGTACACGGTACAACAAATTTTGTTTTAACAGGACCTAAATCTTATTCGTATAAGACAGATATACCAGGTTATGCATGGTGTACTAAATTTAAAGTATTTGCAAGTAATTACACAAATAGTAAAACAGTTAGCATGGAAAAGTAAAAAAGGGAAGCCTAATAAAAGTGTTATGTGTGAGTATAACCAAGAAACACAGGAATTAAATACTAAACCATTTGGTTATCAATATTATTTTATTTCAAATTTATTTTATTCTAAATGTGTTTATGTATTACACATTTATGTCTTGACAGCAGATGTACTGGTGTTGTAGAAGATATTAGTACTAAATTAACAAAAATTAAAAACGGTCATGCTTTACAAGATAAAAATATAAAAATCTTGGAAAATCAATTTTCAAGGCTTGAGTTACGTAATAATATGCTTTTAATCAAAAATAAAGAACCTAATAAATGACTCATAAAACAATATTTGTTTGTAATAAAATCCAAAAATTTAACTATAATTTTCTTTTTCCTAATATATTTAGTTCTTTAGTAATTGGTAAAAGTAATTGTAGTGAAAGTTGTCTAGTTATCAAATTTTTATTACGGGAAGAGACTATAATAATCCAATTTTAGTAGGTGACAGTCTCCAACAGAATACACATCAATTAATAATTAAAGCATTTAAAAATAATCTAGCAAAGGCACATGTGGTTGAGTTATTTAAAAATACAAATCAAATATAAAAAGATGGTGTTGGTGAATTCAAACTAATATAAAAAGTTAGTAGGAGGTTATAAATTTAATAAAAGAAATAAATACCAATATATAACACTGAAGATGCTATACTAGACCCAAAAGAGGTTGATTCCAACTTAGGAACAGTTATAATTTTTGATGATGTAATGAATCTTAAGAACGTAGATATAATAAAAAGTTGTTTTACAAGAGGCAGACATAATTAAATCTGTGTATTTTATCTCAGTTTGAGTTTGAGTTTGAGTGAACTTTATTCAGTGTCAAATTAATTTAATACAGTTGTGCGGTTTTACAATAACAGACACTAATACATACAATATAATTTAAAAGCAAACCTTAAAACTAGCACACACATAATTCCATTTAAATTATCACAATTCCTTATTCATAAGTCAAAACCAATTACCTAAATTTACTAGAAAAACGCAGTCATGTAGAGGCTGGTGAATTAGAAACTTAATCACAGCACGACTAGCTATCAAATAATAAGTCAGATCTGATTGAAATTTACACACTAAGTTTTCTAAACATTTGACATTATCAGAAAGCGGATTCCATTTATCAATACTTATATAAACAAAAGAGCTTCTATAAGAAGCTGTATCACAATTATCTGGATACTAAATGAATTAACAGATCTTGTATCCCTTACAGCATGCTTAAGCACAAACTAGCAATTATAATTAACAATATCAGAACCATATTTTAGAATACGAAAAACAAAGGACATTCCATAATAGCACATTCTTTCTGATACTGACAAAGAATTTGTCTTTTTCAACAATACATTCTTACTTATTATTACTACCTATTTTACGTCTATTTCATAGATTTACATCCTTGAACTGTATAGTGAGCCTATTTATTTTGTTCTGTAACAGTTGAAAGTCAACGTCACTTTGAATTCCATGAGAGCAGTAATCAATAATGAACAATACATAAGCATTAAGCATAATTACATACACAGGAAAATCAAGAAAACACTTTAAATTTGTAATCATACATATTGCCAATCTTACTCCATTTTGAACATACTGAAAGTGGCTTTTAAAATTAATATTAGAATCCACAATAATGTTCAATTATCTGAACGTCCAGACTCTTTTAAGCTCATTACCATTACACTACTCTAGGCTTTACATCATCAGGAATTTTACCATCCCTAGATTAATAAATAAACATGAACGTAGTCTTAGATCCATTGATTTTCAAGCTATTATTTGTAAACCACGCATTAACACTATTTAAACAAGATTGCATATGATTTACAGTATTAGTGAAATCAGGTGAATAACAATACAAAACTAGATCATCCGCATACAAAATACAATTAATGCCTTCCAACACCGCTTCTGAAAATTTATCAATATAAATTATGAATAAAAATGGGCCCAACACAGAGCTTTTCGGCACCCTAATAAATAAATTAGCTATCTTTTATATTATCTTTTATTTTTATTTTAAATTTTCGGTCCTGCAAAAAATCAGTTAGAAGTTTCAGTTAATTACAATATATTTTATACACATCCCTAAGCTTAACGAGTAGTTCATAATAAGGAATAGAATCAAAGGCTTTTTGTAAGTCTATAAAAACTGCTATAACCCTGCCACATTTATTATCAATACAATTAAACTTATACTGCGTAAATTTGAGTGTAGCAGACAAACAGGAGCGACCCTTCCTAAAACCATGCTGCTGGTAACTAAACTTTATCTTACTAAGCAGCCTAGCATAAAACATTTTCTCCAGAATCCTATCTAAAATAAGCAAAGTAGATATGGGACGGTAAGACAAGGCATCAAGTCTTGAACCCTTGCCTTTGTACAATCAAGTAACTGTAGCACATTTTAGTTTAAACAGATAAGCACATAAACATCGAAATTGAGTAAATAGTAAAGACAAAGGAAGCGCTAACAATTCTATACAGTTATTTAATACTTGGTAGGATACCTAATTAGGATTGCCCTTATTTCTATATTTAAGCTGTGAAAAACTTGTTTTGACCTCGTCAACTGTAAAAGAGTCAAAACTAGTACTGGCTGGAATACATTGCATAAAATCATCTAATTTTCTAGAATCAACATCAGGCGCGCCCAAAACAAATGCAGATGCAAACGCATATGAAATTTCATCAACTTTGGTAACAAGTCGAGAGTTAGCATCTAGTTCAGTCACAGTACCTAGCCTAATATTTTTACCTGCGAGACGATTATGTACCTGCCATACATTAGACAAAGTAGAGGCTTTCTCAAACTCGCGATAGTAAGCATACTTAGCTCTACTAATTTCCCAATTTACATTATTTTGTTCCACCTTGTACTGTTGAAATAAATAAGCATCTCCAGTCTTTTAACTTTTCTGTTTTATGCTATCTTTATGGTGCATCTTTCTCATAATATCAACCGTCAGCCACGAAGATATTTTTCCTTGTACATGAATAGTGATGACAGGTTCGTGCTTACCTAAAACTTCTAAAACTGACAACTCAAAATAATTCAAAGTTTTGTCCACATCGTTAAAGACACTTACTGTTGGCCATGTAATAAGGCTTATATCAAATTTTACATCTTCCCAGTATTTCTATAATTCTTCGATGTAATATATTTCATGGGATACTTTACACTGCTAAACGTTCTTTCTGCATAAACCTCACCATGACCAGTCAATTATATTTTGAAATGAATCAAAGATCTATTAGAATAGATTCTAATTTTTTATTTTTATTTTGTTTATCTAATAAAGATATAAAAAACTTACATAGTGATAGGATTGCTATAGATATATATTTACAAAAATTTGTTATTTTGTCAAAACAGTTGGAAAAAAGATTATTCCTTTATAACTATTGATTCTACTTCTAATGCTTGTGAAAAACGATACAGACATAACTTAGACAATTTGTATATTTCTAGTAAATATCTAAAGTAATTGTGTACAATATTTAAAATTAAATCTTTGAGACTCTCTAATAATATAATAACATATAAATTTTTACTTAATAATTTTTTCTTATAAAATAGAAATAGATAATCGTAACTATAGAGTTGCAAATTGTAGAGAAACATTATATTTTAGAATGTAAAATAGTACATTCTAAAGCATATAAAATAGATCAAGTTAAACTGCATATAACTATTGATGCTTAAACTACTAAAAACATTTATTTACCAGCTTGTTGTACTAAAACGCTTATGAAGCCACAAGAAAATAATGTTAGTAGATATTTAACGTTTAATGTACTAAAACCTAGTAAAATGTGTCAATATCACGATAACAATATAACTGACACTCAAGAAACATAAACACCTAATACAGGGTTGCTGATCTCTCATAAAAACTGTATTTTGTTAGTTTCTTAAACTGTATTATTGTTTTGATGTTTTATGATATGATATTATATTTTATTATGCAATGTTTAATTGTATAAATAATAAAAAGCAACAATTTCACGCATTTTTATCCTTTATCAACGCTGACGTAACTAGAACGATACAACGCAAACGTAACAATAACGATACAACGCTAACGTATTGAAAACGATAACGATACAACGATAACGATACAACGCTAACGTAACGATAACGATACAACGCTAACGTAACGATATAAATACAATAATAACGATACAATCATAACGATATGCATTATATGATTTGTTAAAGAAATAAAAATAGGGCAATTTTCACGATTTTTTGTCCTTGTGTTAAAAAGGTGTATACATTAAGATGCAGTCAATATAAAACCTCTCAATTAAAATATTCAAATAAAATGTTATTATTGTAAAATACAATTGAAATAATAGCTAACTTCTGGTAAATCCGTTATCATTATTGACAGAACATCGATTTTAAATACTTCATATTTTTTAGTATTTTATTGAATACAAAGTGCAATATAACAACCGTTTATAGGAATATCGCTAATATCCATAGTAAAAGTAGTATGTTCAAATGCTGGATTATTTAAGCTACAAATTCCTGTTAATAAAGCAGATCCTTTATTTATTTTTCTGAGTGTAACCTGGCAAGCAACATTGTTTACCTGAAAGCAGTATAAATTTAGGAATATTATACGTCTTGGCATTAATTTGTTCTAATAATCTTGCTTCTAGAATCTTTACTGCCTCGTTTATTTGTATTACTTTTGAACTAATTTTATCTTCTAAATCTGTAAATAATGTATCTTTTGATGCAATTTCATTCTGCAAACCTGCTTTTTGTGTTTGTTTATTACGTTTAATAATTAAATAATTCTAACATTTTCTTCCTTAAGTTTTATTTCACTTGCGGTTATTTCTGTAAATATTTTAAGATTTGAACTACTGTTTGGTGGCAGAACTAAGATGTAAAAAATAGGAAGATGAGAGAGTGAAGTTGTAAATCTATCTTTTCAACTTCCTGAAGTATGAAAATAGATGTAAAGTGCAGAATATTGACAGGTAAAAATATCTGTACTTTTGAGGTATGAGATGCGTGAATTCAAGTCCCCACCAGTGGAATTTACGAATATAATGAGTAGAGTGAATTTGTAAATTACAAATTACTAACAAAATTAATGTTTAATTATAAATAGGGTAAAAGACGAAGTAATGTTAGAGAGATTTAGGAGCTGATCAATTAAATTTATGAGCAGTTGAGTTGGAGAAATAGTCTTAGATTTTGAAGTGAGTTGAGGATAGTTATAGAGGATAAGGTGGGTATGGCACATAGTAGTTACAAATGGAAAGATCGAAATAAATATGTAACTTCAGTACAACTAGACTCTGGAGTCAACGTGGACTAGAAATATTATATTATACATTTAACAGCACAAATCAGGCGTTGAGTTCAAGGCTGGCTTGGTCAGGCAGAGACATACAAAAAGTGAAGAATCCTTGGGATGTGACAATTAACATAAGTTTAAGGATGCACTGATTGGGAAGAACTCAGGAGCCAAATTCATAAATAGAATTGGAATCGGTCGATGAGGCCGATTTACATAGAATTTACGATACGAGGAAGTCACGAATTAATTTCTTTTTTATGCAAATTAACTAGAGATTCTGGACATCTCGGTCGATGTCAACGATACACTAACAATACGAGGAATATTAAACTGAAATATTAATATTATTAACGGTAAATGCTGGCATTTCAAATACAAAATGTGAAATTTTGTGAACTTGAAATGACCTTAAATATTAGCGGAAAAATACTACAAATATTAACTAAAATTTGGACTAATACCGAACAATTACTATTTCCTTGAAGAAGATTTTTAATTAAAGTGTATCTGTGTTTTTACTGCTGTATCATTAGTTTTACATTTTCTATCAAAAATTGTTGTTTGATTACTAATATCACCTTTTATTTCTTTAATTACACCTATAGGATTTCCTATTCCACTGTTTTTAACAGCTAAAGTATCTTAATTCATTGGTCTCAATAGTTAATGTTTTAATTTTTGAACATCATTACTTTGTATTTTGTTTGATATATTCAAAGTGTTTGATGTAATTTCATTATTAGTTTTTCTAGTATATCTAAGTTTTGATACCATTTATTATAAAATAATCTATTTCAATACATGCATATATAAAATCTCCTCCATTATTAGCAATATTAGACATCTAATGTAAACATAAACCGCCGGCAATTGTCCTAAGTTCTTAAAATTTAAACGTAGAATAAATAATATCTGATTTTAAATAACTTTTTAATTTTATAGGTGGTCTACGTCCAAAACAATCAAAGTAATAGGGTTTTTGTTGGTTTTATACCATAAAGTCTAATAAGTTTCTGGATTATTATTGCTATCAAAATTTAATATTACAATTTCTATATTTCTTATATTTAAACTATTTGGTAAATTATTTCTCATAAATAATCCTCCAAAAACATAGGTTTCATTATACGCTTTGCCCTTGATTCCTTCTGGGTTGCATATTTGTGTAGAATATTTATCCATTTCTGTTACTGCTTTCATGGAAAGGGTTTTTAAAAAAACAAGAACTCAGTCGTTCAAAGCTTCATGGACTGCTTTCTTTTCAATTTCGTTTATGTCTTTTTAATTCAGGTAAATTTTTATCTTGTGATTTTCAGATGCGAAGCATCTATTGAAATAGTTTTTAGATCCTGAGCATCTATTCAAATGGTTTTGTCTGTCCGTGTGTCGGTTTTTCCATCTGCTGGCCGTGCTTTGCAGGTCACAGTTTTTAGCTGATTTCTTTAAAATTACTTTTAAACTCTCACAAATACGCGCAAGAGATACCTTATTTTTTTTTAGGGGTAATCGACCTAACCAGTTATCCACTATTAACAGTTAAATGGACCAGTGTCAAGAATCAGGAAAGTGAGCTTCCGAAAACCGATAAATGCTTGTAAATAATTGGAAAATGTGGATTTACATACGTGATTTTAAAGTTCTGCTCGGCGAATACAAGTATATCTTATAGTACAAGCCCCCAACTAATCTCAGCCACAGTTTTCAATAGTCTGTGGTCTGCTACGTCAGACACACAGGAAATGGGTTATAATTAATCAAGAATCGTCTATAATGACGTCCTTCAAGTATTAATAATTATTCCGTCATTACATAGACAAAAACTTAAATCAAAATTGCGCTGTAAGCTCAACATCTACTTCGGGCCCCTGGTCGCCGGGTTTTTTTATTATTTACCGCATTTACAACTTGGGTAACACCTCCTGCAGTAGCACAAACACGACCCATAATAGCAACTAGTTTAGTTATTAAGGGAATTAGAGCTAAAAGACATTGAGCATATCCGTTTTTAATGTTTTGATAAATCTGTAATAATGTTTTCACATTAAAAAGTTAATAATTCTAAATTAAAATTACCATTATTAATTTGTTTATTTAAGCTAATTGCTAAACTAAGCTTTAATTGAAAAACCGTCTTTTTTAATGAATTAAGCTTTATTAAGATGTAATGCTACACATTTTTTATCTGTAAAGGCATAAAAATAGCCTTATATTGGCTTTCTGTGAATAAGATATTAATCATTTATATAAAAGAAAAAATTAAATAATTTTAAAAAATATTGAACTAATAAGTATTTGCTTATTGGGATCTCCTCTTAAGCCTTGCCACTCTGTAGGCAACGATAGTAGAGGAGTGGAACAGAGGCAAAGGACATTAGTTTTACTTTTCTCATTTATATACCTCTTTTTTTGGGTAAACTATCTCTACGTTTATGAGAGACTGGGCATGGGGGATGGGGCAAATAGGGAAGTTCAGTTACCAAGGCTCTAAGGTCGATGGCTGTGACTGCTTATCGCATACTTTTCTTTTACACAGAGGAATTAACTAGATTCATCTGGTGAATCTATTTGCGTTATCTGCTTTGTAGATCTGTTTAGAAAGGAGCGTTCGTCGCATACTTAAAACAGCCCAAAGTGTGAGACGATGCATTTATCGCATCAGAGAATCGTGGTATAGGACTCCTTTGCTTTTCTTAATTTCTGGCCGGACTAGCTGGTTCAAGGAATTTCATAGTTATAAGGTAGATTAGCATTAAGTCAAAAGGATAAAGTGAAGGCTATTCACGCCAATGTGCTTGCACAATCCACTTATTGGGAATGTTCTAGGTGAAATCCTTATAACAAATATTCTAATTGGGATGAAAATGGGCCGATACCAGCCTGGTTTAATGATTATCGGGTGCAAAACTGTGAGCGTGCTCGATATAAAACCCACAAGATACATACATACGAGTACTCATATATTCAACCTGCATTTTTTACCTCCTAAGGTAGTCATAAAATTACTCGTTCTCTAAATATAATAAATAAAGCAGTTGTATTTGCATGCAAATTTTCACTAAACTCAAATTGAATTTTATTATCTAATGTTTTGCCTCTAATACGGCCTTCTTAACAAGTTGTATTAAACCAATACATAAAATAAGCTATTTAAAATCCATATGGTGCAATATCTGGTTCTAAGTTTGTAAATAGTTCTCTAAATTTTGAATAACGATCTTTTTTTCTATGAAAGCTAAACAATTATCACCATTTAATTTAATTTTTGGATTATTTACGTTATTCAAAGAAATACAAGCATTTCAAAAATTACAATGATTAAACACAGAAATATTAGATTTTTGACTATTTAAACGATTAGCTTGAATTCCAAAAACAAAACCAAGAATCTTTTTAGGTCCTGAGATAGTAGTTAAATCACGATTCAAAGTCATTGCTGGTGAAAATGAAAATGTTTCTGGTTGTTTTATTATAAATTTATATGGTATTTTAGGCTGAAATACAACATAACTAGATATTTCACTAGCTAATATAGAATATAGTTCAATATAAAACATTCTCCACTAGAGAGAAGCAATATTGATTAAAAAATCAACTAAATCATCTGTACTACTAGTGCACAAGATTCAAATATAGCATTATCATTATTAGTACTTTAGCAAAATCAACTTAAACTCCTACTCCTGATACTATTTTACTTCTAAATCTAAAGATATGTAAAAATAGATTTATGAAACGAGCTTTAGCGTATATTTTACCAATCCTTGAATTTAACTTACATTTCCAGATCTGTTACACAGTTCAACCTTTGTATCGTCAAATGTTAAAACTACCTTACTTAATAGACACATAGGCTCATTATTAACTAATGTAATTAACCTAAATAATAAACAAACTATTCTCTAATAAAAAAAGTGATCTGCATTATCAACGCTAATTGTAGTTGCTACTGATTTAATTAATTTTAATTCAATTCAATTCAATTTATTTAAGTGTTAAGTTATAACATTATTACATGTTAATTTTCTTACCAATACCCTAGTCTAATTTAATAAGTCAAGATACATATTTACTAGTTACATAAAATTGATTTCTATTCTCTAACATAATAACCATGTGCTTACTCAAATATCAAATTTTGAAAAATCTGCTTCTTTTCGAAAAATCTACTTCTTTCTGAATTTTATGCGATAAGGAGTTTCATAATTTAATTTTCACAAATCCAAATAATCTGCAACCATATGCGCTCGTAATTTGAATACTGTCTTCATATAACGGTTTTCGTAATTACCTTTTTACATCTTTCGGATCGTAATCTTATTGTACTGCTCAATATCGAGCGTACCTTACTATCGTGGAAAAATGCTTATGGAAACACTTTAGGTAATATAGCAATTTTCTTGCTTTTGTAGCTAGCCAATTTACCTTCTCTAATATCTCGCCTCTTGTTTCACTTCTTGATTCTTTTATCCCAAAAATGTTTTTGTATAGTTCTTAACAGTACATTATCCAATTTTTGTTTTTTCATCAAAGAGACATTCCTCAATCCAATAATGCTGTAATCAACTACTGATACAACTAATCTAGTACAAAATATATTCAAATATCCGTTGTTTAAGTGTGATTCGTTCAAATGTGATTTTTCTTGTTGTAAACAATCTTTAAATTTTATTGCATCACTAGTAGTTATTGGATGTTGAAGATCCAAATAATTTCTAATTACTTTTGCGCATTCATTTATTAAATCAAATTTTTTTTTAAATTTATTTATTTAGATTAGTATTCATTTAACTGTTATATTCTATTTTGTCATGGTAGTTTATTTTTTAGATGTCTCATATTTAAGGAATCTGTACTTAAAGAGCTATGCTCCGTTTTGTTGTATTTGTTGATATCTTGTCGATTGTCATATTTTATATATTCTGTATTTGTATTCATTCATTAATATTTTAAAGATAAAGTAATTGTGCGATAAATAATACAAAACTGAAAATAAAATAAAATAGTTGTAAAATAAACGGTATGTATATACAGGCGTAAAAAGTTTATTCAATGTAGAATACGTCCATAGACATATATACAGAGTAACACCCTAGTCAAAAGTTTGTAAGCAAGTGATTAAAATATTGCAGATACACCGGTTTATATTGACCTGGGGTCGAGTAGAAGTTGTGTAGGTCGAGTAGGTCCCTTCGAGTAGAGATTAGATTCTGTACCAACTATTACAATAGTTAAGCACGCACATACAAAAAGAATCTTTCAGGTAATGGAGGGATTAATCCCGAATTCCGAGATGGTTGGGTTCATTGGGTACACAAGTCGAGTAACTCTGTTAATACCAGAGTACATTTACACACATTAGTCATTTTCTATATAAACGATGACACATCTTATTTGCATATAATTTTGTCCGTCCATATTAATCATAAATTATTACCATTATTAATAACTATGCCTATACTTATATAGATATACATAAATTCAAACAAATTACATACAATATATTTTCATTGCATCTAATAATAACATGTACATTGCATTTCATGTATGATTTAATCATATTATTTAATTCAATATAAGACATTTAATTCAATTAATCACAATAATAATTAATAATATTAATAATATTGATATAGTAATTAATGTTATTACCCAAAAAAGCTTATCAGCATATGAAAAGCATTATTTGACATATTTAAGATTGTCATAGTCTCACAAATAGTTATTTCTTCACCTTTAAAATTAATTGGATTGAGTTCTTCATCAGTCAACCACACATTTATTTTATTAATATATTCCTGATTTACACTTCATCCCGGTTTTACTTTTTGTGTAAGCGAATAAATACACCCAGATTGTCTAGCATTCATAGAACATCCTGTTACTAAATTACAATGTATTGAGTTAGGGTTAATATCAACAGTTGTATCTATAAAATATCTACCTGATGATAGTTGTTGAGGTGTAAATTCTAGTTTCTTACCAATTGAATTACTTGTGGTAAAATATACAACATAACCTTTTAATATTTCTATGATACATTTTGCTAAAGAATTATTTGGTTTGATTTTTATAACATTATTTAAAAAATTGTCCTAATCTTATTTTTTATAACTATATTGTTAACATCTAAACGTATTTATCTTGAATTTTGTTAGCAATCCTATCAATTTCATAAATTTATGTTGTGAAAGTAATATCAACAAAATCATTATCTTGAGCATTATTTATTTTTTATCTAAAATTATTATTTCTTGCATCTATATTAGTTATTGAATAGTAGGCAGATTTGTTTTAAAAACTATTTAGGCACAATTCTTGATATAAATTGGTACCTCATAATAAACAGTAATGTTTTCTTTTGTATGTAACATTATATCTGTTTATTGTTTATTTTTGAATATTTAACTTTCATTATTTATTATTTTAATTATTTGTAGAATATTGTCTAAGACTTTATAATATTTGCATTACTCATTTACTATGTTATTTATTTATAAGTATAGAATATATATTAGTAAGACCCTTGTCTAAAAAACATGATTTAAATTTATCTTATATTTCTGTTGCTAATACTTCATCATTTTTATCAAAACTTGTATGACCTGATTGTATATTAGCTAGAATGGTTTTTAATTTTGATACAAGAATTTCTCAGCCATCTATAGTAAAACGTAGATTTTTGTTTAGTCCTTGACCTATTGCTGTTTTAAAACTTGCTTCCTCTATTGTATTATTGCTTGGTGCTCTTTGTTTAACGATTAGATTATGTTTTTTCCTATGTGTTGATTTTATTCTTCATTTTTTACCTTTTAAACTTCTTTTGAACTTCCATCTTCAGTATAACATGCTTTTGTTGTAAACATTTTAAGCATATGATTCAGATCAGCATGTTTAGCCTCATAGGTAACAGTATTCTCATAAACCAATAGTCATTGGTATTTTTTGCGCAGATATTTGTATGAAATTATGACCTAAATCTTGTATTGTTTCTTTTTCGATATAATAATAATAATAATAATAATAATAAATTAATATCATAAACACAGAAAGATTGATGTCTGTCGTGTATACTGAACACACTGTAGCGTTGGCTCCATAGGGGCTGAGCTTATATACTCAACGCTTGCATATTATAATATTATAAAACAGAGATTTGTGGGTGTCCTTTATTTTTAGTAGGTCGTACTATTTGACTTTTCAAAATATACTTTTCCATAACGATGTTTGTATAAATGCTGCATAGGGCCTTTTAACGCAGGTTCACTTTATTTATAATTAATATAATTAATAAATATACGATGATGACCGTCAGGCATACGTGCTTATTATCACGCCGTAGCTTGAGCTTTTCAATATTCTAGAAACTAATGTCTGTGAAAGGACGAGTTTCCAGGACGATACTTATGTAATAAAAAATAATTATTCCGAATGCCACTTTTCAATAATTTGAAAACTGATGTATGGGAAAACACAGGTTTCCAAAACGAGGCTATCAGACATGTCGTGGATTCGATGTTGCAAATTAATAATTTGAACTAATGTCTGAATTGTCATTTAAACAAAACACAACATACCATTGGGTTTTCAAGAGACATGTTTCCATAACGATACTTGCTTAGGCGGATTCGTTGCTTGGTATCATCGTATAAAGTAAGATACTGGCACTTTCATCACATTCAAAATTTGGAACAAAGCTTTGGATATTTTCAATTGTTCAGCGTTTTCGATATGGTAAACCCCTCGAGTAGTAGCCATTGTTAACAAAGTAGGCATAGAATTAATCAAAACATGAATGTTATGATATTCATTTAGAAATTTTATAACGGGGCGACGCGGAGGTTTAGTAGCTTTGATCTGAGCAAGAAGACCCTTCAATTCCTTGCTGCAGTTCCAAGATCACTAAACCAGATTGCACTGATAATAACGGAAAACTAATTATTTTTTTATTAATGTTAGGGTAGACTCGGGGAAAATTCGTCGCGTCAGTTTCTAACATCAAAGTATTACATCATGCATAATGCATAAACAAACGAACCCTACTTTTCGATGGAAGGAATTTTTTATAACCTGTGGCAATGCTTGCCTGCTGTAAACTGACGACACTGCAATTACCCAGCCCTACAGTAAAGCTGCATTGGCTTCAAGTTATTTTGTGGACACAAATATATCGACACTTATCAATAAATGGTAATTACTGTTGCTATTACAAAGTAGAATAAAAGTGACCATCAAACAGACGACCAAAATAAGTGACATTATTACAACACCGGATTAAAAACGTGAATCGTAAGTTGTTCTGCAACTAATATGAAATTGTCACAAAATCGCAAAATGTTTAGAATCAAACCTTGCATTGCTTTTTTTAAGGGCTACATCTAAGTTTAATGTAAAAGTTAACATTGAAATCGTCGCTAAGCACAGAAACTCATTAGAAGGGCAGGATACCAGACATGTTAATTGTTTGTTTAAAAGAATGCTGACAAAGATATGAATTTTAAATGGGTCAGTGGTACACTCCATGCAGTGTTTTAACGTCCCATTTTTATAGAAAACTATAAGACACGAAACCCCTTACACAAGACGATTGAGTTACCTCGTTCGCTTATACTTTAGTTTTCAATAAGTCAATATAACCGAAGTTTTTACAACCAGACTCAACCAGTCACTGTGGGTGAGAAAAGACGAAGCTACCGCGTTAAATCGTCTTGGTCTTTGTACCCGTTCACCTATCCTTGTCCCCTCCTCCACAGTAAAAAAAAGTCTCATTTCCTAAACTCCTACAGTAACTAGTGGTCTTTAAGGAGCACCGAAGGAGATTGGGTTTTCATCAACCGTCCAGTGACGTTTACAGTACAACACAAAGCCGTAAACGATTAGCAGTGGCCGAGGATCAAAGCCAGGTCTAAGGCTGTTAATTTTGTTACGTGCAGTCCTAACCGCTCACCCAAGCGCACCTGCTTCATTTCTGATATAACAACCCTATGTGTTAATATTGTCCGTGATTTGTAGTTTTACTGATTTACTAAGTTGCCTAAATATTTAAAAGCTATATGACCTTCTTTATACCTTTAAAATATAAGTTCTGGTGCATTGTCAATTGGCAATTGTTCTCTTTTTTTTCATGTACAGATTTATTTGCTAAGCTAGATTTTTTAATGATTAATCGTTACGAGATTCATATTCTTTCATTTTATTGTATTGTAGTTGCCATATATTTTTAATGTAAATGTTTAGCACCAACATCATGTTTTAATAGAGCTAATTCGTTTAAAGTGATATTAGCTTTGTTTTCTACTGTATCAGTGATAATTTGTGTAGCTTTTATTATTGGTGCATACCTTTTTTCTTGTCCTAATGTTAAAACATAATCGTCTGTTTTCTCAATAAATAATTTTCTTAATATTTCATTATTTTCATTTCCTTTTTTTATTAGTCTTATTTGGCGTTTAATTTGTCTTGCTTCACTCAATCATATGTTTATTTTATAAATTATTTTTCCTTACCTACATGTCTTTTAATACAATTGAATTCTGTTTTCTTTTTATTTTCTGTTTTTTATATTCAAAATTTTGTATTTGTTCAGCTTTAAATCAACGCAGCTATTCATATCCACAATCTTCTTCTTTGTTATATAATTATTATTTATTGAGTCGATTTGGCGTTAGCTTATACAACATTGTTAAGGTTTTACAAAGTGGTGTTTTACAAATTGATCTAAAGATTCTTAGTAGTTAATAATATCTTGTCGATAAAACGTTTCTTGCTTGTCTTGCTTAGTTTTTCTGTAACGAGAGTGTTAAAAGCTTAAAAAAAGTTTAAAAAAATAATTGTCATCATAATTTAGAATAGTATTAAGTTCACATTGCATGTTTCATTTCAAGTAGTAAATGAATAGTTGTATTTGTAGAGTAATTAGTACATTAGCATAATGATAATCCTAAGGATAGAGTTATACTTTGTGAATTAAGTAGTATAGTGTGTGTGGGGACAAAGGAGTCATGTTTCTTCATTACAGCTGAGATAGAAGTTGTGGATTCTTAGAGCCTTGTCCCAAAAGTTGAAAAGTTGTCAAAATCCTTCTGCGTCGAGGTAGCGGCTGAGGATTGTCAATGTAAGGTTCTCAATTGTTGGTTGTCTGGTGGCTAGTGTCTTAAGAAATTTTCTGCGAGGGTTTGTAGTGTGGGCAGTCAAGCATGATATGACAAAAGGTCTTCTCTCTCTATTCCACAGATCACAACCTGTCCTTTTTGCTTTTTTTCATTGCTTGTTCATGCCTTTAAGGTTATTTGCCTTCTGTCGTAGTACAATTCTAGAGAATCCAGTTCTCATATTTAGTGCAAACTGTATCATGTTCCATTCCATGTTCATCTTGAAATACTCTGATTTAAAATCATGAGTTTTGATACTGGCATAAGTTGTCATTGCGCTGCAGCTCTGCATTCTGAGAACGTCATTGTTATTGCAACTCAGTCGATATTTTTTTATAATTTCCTTTTTGTGCTTCTTAGGGTATTCATAGTTACGGTTTTCAAAAGTTTGCTCAAGTTGTGCATCTAAAATTATTGTTTTGGTTTGAAGCATCAAGATATATTGAGGGTCTGCGGCTTTAGAGTTCATGATTTCTTGGAAGCAGCTCTTTGTGATATTGTTTCTTTCAGCGCTAAGCGTCTTTTTAAGAAATCTGAGCAGTGCTTTGAATAATATTAAAAGTTGAGTTAGTAGTGTTTATGAGCCGCCGGGGTAATACAGTCTCGAATGTCTCAAATTGTTCACAGTAGCGCAGTCTTGATATTGGAGCGTCGTACATAACTATCGTGCTGACTAGTGATTAAATGAGTTAGAGGTGTATGTCAATGTCTTTTATTTTAGCACGGTAGAAGAGTTCGAATACCTTTTATTGCGCCGTTTTGACCTTGCTGAAGAAGAGTTTTATCTTCATTAAATATTTTGCTTTAGGGAAAGGGAACACCCAGGTATACGTAATTGTTTACTATTTTCAGTGTTTTGCTATCCAAGTAGAATCTTAATGAATTACGAATCTTATTGCCTTTTCTGAAGATCATGACTTTGGTTTTAGCTATGTTTACTGTTAAGTCATTTTCTTTAAAAAATAGCTGAGTGTGTTTATCTGTCTTTGTAAATCCAATTTATTAGGGGCAAGGAGAACAATTTTGTCCGCATATAGCAAAATTAGCAGTTCAATAGTAAACATTTTTATTCCTTGGATGCCGCTGCTACGGAGAATCTCTGTGATCTTGTCGATAAAGATACTAAACCGAGGGGAGGGGGGGGGGCAGAGTTTCCTCTTGCAGCACTCTACCTATTACGCTTATCATTTCTGTGTAACCTTCTTTACAGCGGATCTTAGTTTATACTAGGTCGTAGAGTTCTTTGACTTTGTCAACAAAAGAATCACGAAGGCCAGCTTCTTTTAATCTTATTCACAGCTTGTTTCTTTTGATAAAATCAAATGCTTGGCTTCTTTTTTATATGGCGTTATTTCATTTGCATAAAAAGTTTTCTTAATATGTTCATTATGATAGTCAACAAGTTTATAAGTTATTGGATTTGTAGGTAAACTGCACTCCTATACAGTATTTCTTCTGCAAATTGTGGTTTATATCCTCTATTAAATTTAGTTTAAAATAAATTTGTTATTACTCTGGCCAATTTTTAAATTATTATTTAAATTATTTGTTACATTTAACTCTCCTAATTTGGAATTGGATCCGTATGGATTTAAATATACTTGTTATTCATTTTGTTTTATTTGCTTCAATTGGTGTCATTTTAATGCTTGTATGTCTTGTGTCTTGTGTCTTGTGTAAGATCTTGTAATACGTGAACCCATTTTGTGGTTTCTTGTTTAGTCGTATAAATTTATGACTAAATAAGGAACCACTAAATGTGTCTACGAATCACAAGATCTTATTTTTTTATTTTCTTATTTTTTGTGAAATTGTTCTTTCAAATCTTTCAACAGTCATTGCTTTTGTCTCCATTTCTGTTGTTTACTAGTTAATTTATTTTTAAAAAAAAATAATTGTCGTGTTGCCTATTTATTCAGTTCCTTTTCAAGAATGAATTTTTTTAGATGTTCAAATTGAATTGTTAAAATTCAATGCATCTTTAAAAGTATCTGCTGCTTCTTCTGCATTTTTAGTTTTCAAAGTATAGCCCAACCATATTTAGAAAATGTATCAAC
The DNA here is from genome assembly GCA_034695245.1 of Dicyrtomina saundersi. NCBI lineage: Eukaryota > Metazoa > Arthropoda > Collembola > Symphypleona > Dicyrtomidae > Dicyrtomina > Dicyrtomina saundersi. The sequence continues at coordinate 5,410 of JAQFZE010000658.1, read as the reverse complement.
AATTAAATTTATATTTCTATATCCATTGTTAGACCATTTCTCAGGCATAAAAACTAAATTAGCTAGCAATATTGAATCAATTCCTGGTGTATAATATCTTCTACGTTTTATTTTTGTTATTTCACGTTAATGGGTATATAACGATAGACGATGAACCAAACCAATATACCCTTGTATGTTAACCAAAACTGGCTGCAATGTAAATAATTGAGTATTAATTAATTAATTATAGTAATATGCCTTCACGCCCACGTAGTAATATGCCCACACAGTCATAAAACAATCATATGCCTTACTACTGAGCCCTGATTTGCCACACAACACTAATAATTAATTATTATGATTATATATTTATTTAAATGCACTACCATACCAATATTAGTACCAAGACCCAAACCCACACAAAAGCACCGGCTGTATTCCATCCGATCCTGCATACGTAAACATCTTAAAACTTCAAACAGCAGTCTGCAATTTGTTCTCAGTAAAAATCCCCGAGCACCAATGCGCACCCATAGACCGCAACCCATGATCCGGAATGTAACCCTGATCATCTAGATACCCAGGAGAGTGATGTCGTCAAAGAACCTCAAGTACTTCATCCAAAAACGCCGTTAGTCGACCCTTCTCTGCGTCCAGAATAAACTCAGGTGTCGTAAACGTACCACCCTCCAGACTACAAAGACACTTCACAACATCCCTAAACTTCCCAACACCGCTATAATAATCAGTCCATGACTTCCTTTGTGCACTTTAAACAGCAGACATACTTTTATTGCTAGCAGACTTATTTGTGTTTTGTTTTTAACGCTTTCTTTACACAACACGATAACGTAGATGACACAAATAAAACAAGCATAATACTTCTCTAAAATAGGTTTATAACAATGCTGTTACGACTGCTTACGCCTGCAAAGATGCAACAGCATTTTCATAGGTGACAGTTAAAATTGCAGGTGACAAAAGCAAAAAGAAATAAACATGAAGAAATTTTTAAAACTTTTGCAGTTTGGAAAAATAAAGACATATTTATGTTATGTTTTTGAACGCTTTTTTTACGAAACACAAAAACATTGGTGACACAAATACAACATGCATATTACTGCTTTACGATCAGTTAATAACAAGGCTGTGACGACTATTTTGAGGCTTAAAGTCTCGATAATTTTGATCTAGCAATAATTAAAATGGTTATAAAAACTTTTTTAGATTTAAGGGCTAATGCGTGCTCAACACAGTTGTTTTTAATCTTTAGTTTTCTAATACTCTAATGCAGCAGCATCTTCAGACAAGACAGCTAAGTTTGTAGGTCAAACGTATGCCACAAAATAACTAAAATTTTAAAAAAGTGGTGGTTTAAAAAAAACACATTTTTGTGTTTTGTATTAAAGCGATTTTTTTTAAGCACAAAAAAGCTGATGACACAAACTTAACATGCATACTCCTGCACTAAAATCAGTTAATAAAAATGCTGTGACGACTGCTTTAAGAGTTGAAGTTTTAAATAATTATATTTAAGCAGTAATTAAAATAGGTTTAAAAACGTTTCTAGCTATTTACGTACGATGCATGCTCCAAACGTTTTTTTCAATTCTTAATATTCTAGTACCCACATGCTCTAGTGTCTCTAAGTCCGGCACTATAGTTTTTGGATGACCACCTGCCTAACAAACAAAAAATATACTGAACAAATTTGCGGTTTGGAAATCTAAAGACATGTTTGTGTTGTGTTTTTAAACGATGGTTTTACGAAACACCAAAACACTGATGACACTAATAAAACATGCACACTACTACTCTGACATCCGTTTAAAACAATGCTGTGACGACTGCTCTAAGGCCTGAAGTTTTGCATAGTTTTAATCTAACAATGTTTAAAATAGGTTTAAAAAAGATTCTAGCTATTTAGTTTTTTAATCTTTAAGCTTTTACTGAGCACATGCAGCAGCATTTTTGAAGGTAGCATGAGATCAAAAACTTTGTCATCTGGATCTGGAGTCAGTTTAAACTTCATTAACGGCAGGTTGTCGCAGAATATAGTATTTGGACTTGAAACCATACTTGGGGAAGGTGACAGTCATTCTGAAATTTTTGACACTTAAATCTCAGCAAATTCAGTTTCAATGAACCCAAAAGCAATCGTGTACAAGGCATTGCCTATCAGCTTCAAAGATGCCATTAATGCTAGTGAAGATAACTTTTTACTTGCTTTGAACACATTAAAGAACACTGCAGCCAAACCAAGCTTAAGAAATGGCATATCTTAGCAAAACTACACTCAAGAAAACGTCTTGTTTGCATTTGAGCTGGTACCTACGCAAAATAATGCGTTTAGTGTAAACAAATATGGTTAAGCTCAAATCCAGTTACAATTCAAAACCGCAAGGACCAAGTCAGTTAGGGCAATACTGTTCAGCCAGTACCAAATAGCCATTGAGATTGAACGCAATAAATAAGTCATTGTCAACCGTTAAGATGAACGTTGCGAACCACAAAGCTTTCTTTCCTAACACCATTCACAATTGTGCATTAAATCCAGCGTGCAAATTTTAGACTAGGCTGCTGCTAAATAGAAGCTGATCTTACTTGGCGGAAGTACTACGTAGTAGCTGCAGACAAAACGAAGAATACATTAGAAGACGCATAAAAAAACTTTTTTACCCAATGGTTATAATACAAACAAAGGCAATTAAGAGGGCAGTGGATATCCTATTAAATAGTTTCAAGAGAGTTCTTTTAATAATTTGACTTGTATAGTTTTCCAATTCAGTAATACAGAAATCTCCATTGGCCTGGGAGATACATCATTGCAGCAAGTTGTACAGCACACCAACGTAGACGCTTTACTGCTTGCGGAATATATCGTTTAAATTTTTTTTATAGGAGTGCAATTGGTATCTCATACTAAGATTGTTTACCAAGTTTTTACATGTTCTTTACTATTTAATGGTAGAAAAGTAAAAAAAGTATATAAATATGGTCCTTATGTTAAGCATGTGTTCTACAAATAGATATAAGTTACAGTCTGATACATTTAAATTATGTTCTCCTGAGTTTTGTAAAAATAAGCTATGGTATCCCCAAGTTTATGATGTAACCTAAATCACTGTTTATTGTAAATATATAAAATTTGTAAGATTGTTTTGGTAGTTTATTGCAACATTATGGTAATAGTACATCAAATACATTCTTTAAAGTATATACATTTGTTATTCGTTTAATTTTAAGAGCCATAGTTTATAGACAAAAAAGTATTGTACATAGAATACACAGACTACGATATATTTGAAGTTTTAAATAAACGTAATTGTAAATATTTAAATAATATTAGAAATAAAAACACTATAATTTAAGACCAAGTAACTTATTGTAAATGAAGTAGTTTTATTACTAATTTTTTTATATAATATACTGTAAATTTTCCTTCAATATACTCGTTTTTTGTGAGTCTTGATCAGTTATCGTTTGTAACATGACAATGACAAAAACAGATGCTGTTGGCTTTAGCTTATTATGTGTTTCGAATTTGTAATACACGGCAAATTATTCAAAATATTATAAATAAAGTTTTTTATATTTTTGTACATACTGACCAACCAAAGTTTTTAAGCACTGATTTTCTAGACAATAAAGACAGCTTTAACATCTGATATAGATAACATTGAGTTATTTATTAAAGAAATAGACAGCCTACGTATTGTGGTTTTAGACGGCGATTTAAACTTAATGGGAGCAAGTCATACAGCTAGACAATTAGTTCAGAAAATAATCACGAAATTGTTAAATCATATGAATTTTACTGTAATACTTAATTCGCAAAACGCATTTAATAAAGAACAGAGAACCATCATTTTAAGTACCAAATACCAAGTTCTTTTTGACGTGCCTTAAGACTGTAGTAATAATCAAATTTCGAAACAAATAAACCCTGGTAGTCAGAAGTTCTTGCAAGAAGCATACGAAAAAGCATGCAGTCTACGCCAACATAACTACTTGTTCTTATACTTACATCCGCCGTGTCTAAACCCACTCATGTTTGTACGTTATAACATTTACAACGTTACATTTACAAAATTTACGTACAAGTTACACACAAACATTGATTCTACAACGCCCCTACTAATGATATTTATATCATGACTAATTTCAATGACGTTTGCATTTGAAGAGTTTTTTGGCAAAAAAGGATAAGTCTATCAAAGCAAATTTTACAGGAACAACAAAAAACGAATAAATGGTGACAGGTTGAGTTTTTGTAACTCAATTTTTTCTGGAGGTACTGCATCTAACGAAGCGTCATTACAAGTAGTTTCATTATTCTAGACGGACTCTGGAATTTTTTGATAAATTTTCAAAAATTTTAATTTCTGGACTTATCCCGTTTTGCCAAAAAATCAATAACTTAACATGGGGTAAAAAGTCCGTGACAAGAAATGTTAATCGTTTTGAACAAAACCAAACTTTTTCTTAACTTTTATCTTTCTTTGCATAAAAACATTAACGCACTGAAATTGTCTTCTACGCAAACACTCAAAAGCAAAATTTAAATAAGAAATCCATATTTTAGGTGTACTTATCCCATTCTGCAAAAATAATTTAATATAATTATCCCGTTTTGCAAAAAAAACGAAAATTGGGCTATTTTATAAAATTAATTTGGTTTAACTTTGACCATTATCATTCAACAACGTAATATATCTAGTTGAATACAACAAATAACACATATAATCTGATTTTTGCCAAAAAACTCTTCATTTGTATTCTGACTGTTTTTGATACGCTGGTTTTTTGGCTAACTGTGATGATTATGTGTCGATCAATTGATAAAAATCATTACGTTATGTGTATTGAATGGTTAGACGCTTGAATTTAGCTAACAAACAAACAAAAAAACATCACTATTTCTTAGACATCGATCAACCAGGCTTGGTACTGTACACCACCCGCTGCTTGAATTTAGTACAGTACTGCAAACAACCAAACTACCCAACTGCTATTAATTACGGACAGTCTATGTACGTATATGTTAGTGTTAAGCATTTTTAACATTTCATTGTGTATTCAACTTTGTAGTTATTACATTACATAGGGGGGGCAAGGTAGTCTCATGTGCCAACGGACGGCAACGAGATAGGGATTTTCAGGGATTGAGTACACATTTATTTTATTTATTTATTTACTGGGGTGACTAAGGATGACGTTTGGAATGTGCATACGCAACATCATCACTCGGAAGTATTGATGACATTGAAGATAGACCGTAATCATAAAGTAGGAAAGAAAGGTGGCAGTATAGGAAAGTGAGGTAGAGGTAGGCTACAAGCGAATTTAATCGCGAACCCTAGGATAAGGAAAGGGGTAACAAACTACATAGGAAAGATTATTGAACGCGATGGAGCAGATTAAGGTT
>JAQFZE010000657.1:0-23756 GCA_034695245.1 Dicyrtomina saundersi | reverse complement strand
GACAAAACAAACGGACAATACCGACGGACGAGACAAAAAGACAGGACAGACGGACATGACAGACGGACACGACAGACATACAGGACGTACGGACAGGGCAGACGGACAGGACAAAAAGAAAGACGGACAAGACCGACAAACAGGACAGACGAACAGGACAGACGGACAGTACAGACGGACAAGACAACCGCACAGGACAGACGGACAGGATAGACAAACAGACGGACAGGACTGACAGACAGCACAGACGGACAAGACAACCGCACAGGACAGGCGGACAGACAGACAGGACAGACAGACGATACAGATGGACAGGACAGTCGAAAAAACGGACGGACAGACGTACAGGACTGTCGGAAAAGACAAAAAGACAGACAGACAGTACCGACAGAAAGAGCAGACGGACAGGACCGACAAACACGACCGACGGACGAAACAGACCGACAGACGTACAGGACAGACGGACATGACAGATGGACGAAACAGACGGACAAGACAGACGGACAGGACCGACGGACGAGACCGACAGACAGGACAGACGGACAGGACAGTCGGACAGGACAGACGCACAAGACAGACGGACAGACGGACAAGACAGACGGACAGGACAGACGGACGAGACAGACGGACAGGACAGTTTTCAAAGTAGTAGTTAAAATACAGTGTGCAGTCCTAACATCTCATTCAAACACGCCTGCTTGCATTAATAATGATAAGTTTCCTGTAGCTCTAAACATAAAAACTCTCGTGGGTATTATAAAATATTAATTAAAATTAATTAAAACAAATTAATTAAAAAGTAAAAATTAATAAGTAAATCTTGCACTAAAATACTAAAAACCAAACCTCATAGTTTTTGCAACACTACGAAGAAACGTATATCAACACTCACAGAACTTTATTTATACTTAACCCTTATGTGAGCCTTTCCTGAAGCTCAACATACGCCTAAAACATGTACTTTAACACTTACGTGTACTTGTCTACACGATTAGTTTAATTTTGGGACTGGGGGGGAAATGTCCGGTATTACTGCTTAAGGGGAAAATGTCTAGGGGCAAAATGTCCGCATTCCTTTTTTATGCCATAGTTATTACAAAAAGTTAATGTATTTTCGAGAGGCTGCAAGGTTTCCTTGAAAAAACTGATAGCCACGGACCGTTTTATGGATTTTTGTTTTTATGCTCTTCGGTTCCGTGGTTGATGATGCAGATAATCTGATTAATCACACGTGTTACAAGAGTGCTTCTTTTCCATTTAAGAATTTTAATAATTTGATTCTTCAATTTGAATTTGAAATAAGCGACTTATTTCAAAACTGCATTTTAGAACCATGGGTCCCAGAATTAATCGGTCGGTGTTAGGTGGGTCATTGGTGATCAGCGGGTAATTGTGATCACTTCCGGTTTCAACATTAAAGCATTATCACTGACAGCATCCATATATTGTGTATCGAAGATCTTACGATGAATTACTTCGTGTTATTTCGGCCGAAAATGTTCAAAAAGCGAGATAGATAAAAATTCAAACAAGGTCGATCAGTATGAAAAGACAAATAATTTGTTTTCGAAGTTGTTTTTTGCTTCCTTCAAGTTCTATTTCTTACTAAGTTAAGCAAAGTTGGTATTCCATGAGTAAAGTTAAGGGTAGGTAATACGGTTTGTAAATCACCTTTTAAAACAAATAATAATTTTGGTTAAAAAAATGTTTTGTAGAGACTGCGGCTAAAGATGATCATAATGCAATACTATAGTATATATACGGGAAATAAGAATGGTGATGGGCTAGATAAATAAAGATCCTAACCTAACAGGAATCTTATTTCCATTTCCCTTCACATTGTCTGGACTAATATACAAATTCTATGAGTGCGATCTTCTATGAGTCTATATATGAGTGCTTCCAGAAATGTTCATAATGCACGTATTTATAAAATACCATTCGTTTTATTAGAAAATAGCTCGTTTGCATTGAAAATCATATGTTTCTAAAAAGTTGTTTGAAATGAAGTCCGTTAGCCTCCTTCTGAGCACAGTTATGTACTTACACAAATATCGGGGTTTCATCTGACTCCCTTTAGTAAATATTATTTTATAAAACTAGTAGACATCTTTAGGCATGTAATTAGAATGGTATTTTTGGGGAAAATCCTCGATTCTCGATGTGCTTTCAGATGATTACAACATCTGGTTACAGAACGCCATATATTCACTTTTTTAATGAGGAGAAAAAAACTGTTTCAAAAAATTATCACAATTATACATTATACCCACCGTTACCCTAAAACGTAAATTCGTTTAATCACCGTAAAATGACTTTGAAAAATACTGCAATAAATTGATGAAATAATAATTATAATAATTATTGTATGCAATTCTTTTACTGCTCATCTTCATATCACACGTAAAAAGTAGTAACTTTTTTATTTAAAAATTTATTCGTGTTATTTAAAAATAGTAATCAATTTTAGTTGCGAAGTTAGTGTGTACAGAAACTGAATTAAGAGGCTAAGCAAGATATATTATGTATGTATTATTTTTTAATAGATTGTCGTTGTCTTAATTTATGTCATCCCGTTGTTCATATAGTCCGTTTAAAAAAACTACATATTAAGTCATCTTTTTCTATGAGGGGACGCCATGGATGCAGACCTCACTGTGGAGACTTTTGGCGGTAACCTACGACTCCCAGTCCCACCAATCGAATTCTGAGATTCAGTCTGACCGCCTTTGTAGGTACTCGGTGAGTCCATCAATTTTGACTTGCACATCAGTTTCGTTTCACTAACAACAGACACTAGAAATTTAGAAAAGTTTCCATGGAATGAAATTTTGGACACCACGATAATATAATGTTAAGTACCTGAAATGAAATTCAAGCTTAATAATAGTGCAGCTGGATAATTATCTAGCAAAGTGCAAGACAGGACTATGTATAAAGCTCAGTGAAAGTGGAATGAAATAACAAAGTAAATATTTAATACAGTCTACTACCACCCCTGCTGAGCAGCAAAAGTGAAGAGTGTGGTTAGAAAAGTCGGCAAGAGACGCTAAGATTGTCACCAAGTTTGTAGTTACCATGGTGTTTGGCCTTGTTCTTCGAGGAACTGGTGCTTTTCCCTTCTGGACCCGGTGCTTTTGCTCCAGTCACCCTGGATGCTGTTGTGGGTATTTTAGTCACTTTCACCAATGGATGACGGTGAATAGGTGTATTGCTGCGGGAATTAAGAATTGCTTCTTCAGCGTCCGAAGAATTGCTGTGGTTCTGAACTGGTCTTTTAGGGACGGCTGATTTTTTATCGGGCATGGAGACGGGCTGAGATTTGAATCCTAAGGAGCTAATCCTTTCAGGGGGTTTTGGTGGTCTGGGTGGCGCTTTTGGTTTTCCTGTTGGAGGAAGTTTATTGTTGTTAATTTTTTTATTTGTAGAGCTGGACGTCTGAAGGGGCTTTCTGGGTGGTTTAGTCGACTCGGTTAAAGGCGCCAATAGTTTTCTCTCCAGATTGTCAACAACTTCGGCGTAGTCAGGACTATGGCTATGTGAGTGAGACTTCTTTTCTTTTCTTGTGTTCCCTTGTTGATCCTTACTTATGTGAGTAGGAGTAATTAGTATGCTGTCGGAATCCCGGTTTAAATCTACAAGAGTTTTGTTACTAGTGTTGTAATAATCATTGATTATGTTCGACATGCCTGTTGGCGTTGGAGAAGTTCTCTCCGTTTCTGCGTCACCATCTATTAGCTCTGTGATTATTACATGTCCACTTGATTCCCGATTCTCAGCGTGATGCGTACACTCTTGCTCAAAAGAAGTATTCTGTGAAATATTTTCAGTGGAGCTGTATGTTTCCCGATTTAAACAACTCCCACTTTGGTTAGTTGGCGTTGGTTCGGGCTGCCAAGGGTAAACGACGGATGCTTTAGGGAGTGCTTCAATTTCTTCTGCGGGTATAACAGGTTTGGATTTAAACCGTATCTCTGAAATCCATGGTGGCTCTGACTTGCGTGTGGACACGGTGGAACCATATTGCTTCCCGACCAAGCTCCAGTCTGTGATTCGAGACTCACGACTTTTAGCTTTTGACACCCATTCTGGTTCAGGTCTGGCTGATTTGGGAAAAGTGAGTGACCTTATAACGGAAGTTCCCTTAGTAGAACCATGACTTTCAAAGTGAGCTGGACCCTTCCACGTATGATCCATACTTAAAACAGGCTCCGGGCTGATAGTAATTTCCTCCTCCCCTGGGTCATCCTCATCATTATTCTGTGAGGGAGAAAGGGAGCGTGGGAAGGATGCATCATGACTAATGGTAAGATTGTAGTCGGACTCCAAATTGACATTAGTACTTGTGCTTATATTCTCGGTGTTCTCATCTCCTCCTATATTCACTATAGATTTTGACGGGACATACTTAGGCTCTGGTTTTGTATCCCTTAAGTAATGATTAGAATGTTTTTCTACAGAGTCAGGTAAACATGTTCCAAGGTCACTATTTTGATTTTTTGCATAAGATCTTTCCCGAAGAGCAGCGCCAGTCTTCTCAAAGGATGAAAATTTTGACGGGAGGATAGGGACGGGAGGCTTGGAATTTTTGTATGAGTTAGTGTCTCTGGTTGGACTCCTTGTGGGGGAGAGACCAGCAGGGCTAGAAGAAAGGGAGAATCGTCCATTTCTATTGTACGGAGGGAGTGATCTTAGTTCTGGTTTCACGGGCACCGTTGGGACGTCATACACCTTCTCCTGCTCAATTTGTTTTGAGTTAGGTGTTTTGAAGTTTCTCTTGACTGGCTCTGAAAAGTAGGAATTTCCTGAATCCAAAGCATATTTTAGCTCCACAGAAGTAATTTGAGGTTTGGGACCAGTCGCTACCGTCGCTTCCATTGCTGTCAATTTTAGTGGGTGATTAGAAATGTCTCCTTGGAAGTTACTCTCCCGGTCGGAGTTGGGGAGGGAGTAGTTGCTGGTGATGGTGCTACTGTTGTCGGAAGAGTGGAAATGTGAATGAGTGCCGCGCTTCCGGTTCCGATTATTCATCTCAATTAAACTTCGTCTTGTGGCGAGTGGAACAAATGATCCATTTTCGTACAGGACATTATCAAAACGAAAGTGTTTAGAGGCATCTTCATCATCCGGGTCAACATCATCAAGTTGCAGAAAGTCAGTCGGGGATTCCGAGCCTGCAATGGACGAGGGTGACTTGAGTTGTTTCAAGTAGCGCTGAATTTTGAGCTCACCATAATTGGAGAGAATCATGTCTGAGCGGCTCTCATCCGCCTCATCACCGTCCTCACCTAAGCAATCAAGTAGATCATCGATTAGTGACGTATTTTTATTGACGTGACTGGTGGTACGGTTATTGTGCACGTGGGAACTGCTTTTCTGATTTAGAACTTTCTCTTGAATGAGCGGATCGAAGTCATCTGGTATTAATTTATCGTCCCTTCGTAGTTTGAACGGTGGAAGGAGTTCTGCTGAGCCCAGCATATCATCATCGTTGTCTGTAATGTTCAAATTCATATGCTGAGTACTGCTGCTGCGATGATTCAGATAGTTCAAGGATGATCCTAAATTGTTGGCTGTTGTAGGTGTGACAGTTGCTTCATTTATTCCAATCTCTGGTTTGGAGTCTTGCTCAGCAGAAAATGAATGAAACAATGAGTTCTTGTTCTTATCAACACCCACTTCCACGACCGCCGCCGCACTCTTAAGAGGAACGAGTTCAAGACCTTCACTATCCTCATCACTAAGAATGGTACGACTAAATAAAGGTCTTATGCTGGTCTGACTCGAACTAGTATTCTCACCAGACAACTTTCGCTTCTCGTCCTCTACTGGGTCCTTTGGACGAGACTCGCGATTCTCAGAAATATTTTGAATTAATTTATTTGTTTCTGTAGTTTTTGAGCTCGTGGAAATGGTGGAGGAGGCTGAGATGATTTTCTTTTCATTTTTCTTTTTTCTCCGAAACAAATGAACTGTCGAGGGTTTGTTTTCATCCGTCTCCACAATGTGGAATTTCCCCGAGTCTGGGGTAAAATGTACTTCAGTTTTACAAAATTCTACCTTTTTCTGAGCTTTTTTGTATTGGTCATTCGTGCCTGAAATGCTAGTGGTTACATCATTGTCCCGAGCATGCTGGGATGGCTTTTTATCTATGGAGTCAGAAATCCAAGTATGGGAAACTTGAGTTGGCTTACCAGATCCTTTATTATATCCAAATTCTTGATCATCCTCGTAGTTGTTGTATCTGTTCAGCTCATTTGGTGGACTCATATCTTCTTCGTCCATGTTGCTGTCTGCTGTATTTTTTACTGTAGACTCTGACTGAGTAAATGAAAATTTTGAGCTATTATAATTATTATTCATATTGGTTCCTTTTCCTCTGGGCTTGTTCAAGTCTTTCCCTTCACCCAGTATACGACTCAGAGACTCATTCAAATAACTTAGATTACTTTGGAACTCCTTATCCTCTGCTGTCTCGGCCTCTTCCCATCTTTTAATTGGTCGGATCTCCAAAGTTTCCGCGTTGGAGGGTGGTATGTGGTTTTTAAATGACATTTTATTTAGTAGATCTGGAGTCTCATCCAGCAATTTCATGAGCTTCCTTGACTTTTCCGGCATTGCAAAGTCAGACTGAATAATATTATGGTGAATAACATCGGGTGGGGATTCCATTTTATGAGTTTTCTCAACGTTGAAAATTGAGGACGTGGACTTGGAGCTGATTTTACTCTGACTGGTCGTGCGTTGATTGACAGCGGCTGCAGATGTTAAAAACTCTAAGGAGTCGACAGTGAAGTCTGGGGATGAGGCACGTCGACGAGAAACATACTGTTGAGCATCAGAGTCTTCCCCCTCATTCTCCTCAAATGGATTCAGAGTAATTATTGTTTTCTGTGGATATTTATTATGTGTGGATGACTTGTTGTTGGACGTGAAGGAATGGGAAATTTCATCTAAATCCGATGAGGAGGAGAATAGCTTTTTATTAGCTTCTCGCCTTTGCTGCTCATTCGCCACGCTTTGGATCAAGTCCCACGAGCGAGACAATGAGGATGGGGAGAAGCGAGATAAATTGGATGCTGGACGTTCATAAGAACTGACTGGTCCTTTCGCACTGGCACTCACTTTATTATAGACTCGACTAATATTCGTACTGCTACTGCTCTTACTACTGATGGCCTCACGGTCGCGACTCACTGGCTCTTCGGGATTGCCACTGGGGACTACGGACTCATTCATATTCGTCTCAAAGGATTCAAAACCATAGGATTTCCGTCGTTGACTGAAGGTTAAGTCATTATTGTTGGAGGAATTGTGAGAGGCATGGAACAATGCGTCTGCTGACTCATTTGCATCTATTGACTCTTGAGAATTTTGCTCTACCTCGTCTATCATTGTTGCTGTCGACTCCTGCTGCCGCATCTTACCACGGAAAGCAGTGGAGCTCGTGATTGTTGGATGGGGCTCTGCTGTTATTGTTGTTGTTGTTGTGGCTCCGTTGATATTTGTTGTGGATGAAAAATTGGTGGTGGAGGTGGGAGATGATTTTACTGTTGACAGAGCTCTTGTGTTGTCTATTTCAATGATCTCTTCACGCGGCTCAGCTGGAGCATGATCTTCCACGTCGCTTGGAGACTCATGAATATCCCCATTTGAGTAGCGGAGTTTGGATTGAAGCTCTAGTTGAATCTCCACCGGAAATCCAACTCTTATTTTTGGCGACAGATTTTTAAAACCAACAATTGCGATTGTTGCTGGGTCCTCAATTTTGCTAAACTCGGACATTCCTGTGGACTCCTCCATCTCATGAATGAGCGTCATGCCCGGCATTGTGTCATCATGAAGCTCATCTGGACTGCTCGACAGGAGGGCGGCAGGAGTATGACGGCGAGTTGGTGGACGACGCACTCCCATCGTCCCGCTCCGACTTACATTGATTCTCTCTCTTTGCGTTGAGGTGTCCAACGGTTGGAAAGACATCTACAAAGTTTTAGTTGCATTTGAGTTGACTTCATATTTATTCAGTTTTAGTCAGCTTTCAAAAATACATTTGAGCAATTAGCAACTAACTAAAAGGGAATTATCAGCTAATTTGTTTAAATAATTTATTAAAAAACCTTTTAGAAATTGTATTCGTATCTCGGCTCACGTGTGAGTACATAGAAGTAGACGAATCGCTGTCATTCCTTTCGTAAGTGGTACATACATTTAACAGACGTAGTTGAAAGGAAATCGAAAAGGGACTACCTATACCTATCTGTACGTAAGTAATTGCATACCTTATCACTTATCAGACTAAAATAGTTTCAGCTGTCTCCAGTTTCTACGTAGTTTTTCTTGCATTAAATGCTTTACTTTAAAGAAAACAGTTTAAACAGAAACATTGCACTATTCTAATTCTACTTGCATTCGGTCGTTTGCAATTGTTTTCGGTTCAGCTAAAAATACATGACAAGCATAATTTTTCCAATTATTTAATTCTACTACGTGAAACTATTTGAACAGATCCAGTGCCAGTGACCAAGCACGTACTTTCTGAGATACCTGCCTTGTATAGAATATGCACGCAGTAAGTAGTCACATATGAGTACCAATAATACATGTAAGGTTTTAGGTAGGCACCTACTTAGGCACGCCTGCCTGCCTGTACTGTCTGAGTAGGCTCTAAAGGAGTTGCTCTAGGGAACTGTATTGAACAGAACAAAGGTTACGCATAAATACATTGCAAAGATTAGTAGCTTTCATTTAAGCTTACTTAGTGCTCAACTATCACACGTAGAGAGAATTAAATAATGCAAAGATAAAATACATTGGTAGGTAGCCTGAACCTATACTATACTTAACTATTTTTATTATCATTTCTGAGTTACTTTTTGCTTGCGGACTGAGTGCATTGGGGTGACTTGCACTTTGTATTGTAAAATACGGTAGAGTAGTTGAGGAGTGCAAAATAGAAAGGTTCGTATTTTCTTGAAGCGTGCAATCGCCACTGATAGTGAAATTGCAAAAGTATCTCCGTATATCAGTAATCAGTATACTCATACTCTATATATCGGTCCCCACAAAAAAAAATGAAGACATTTACTAAAAAATCTTTTCTTACAACTTTCGGTGTAATTGTTATAAAAGGATTTTTGTCTTCTACTAGAGGAACTAGGAAGTGTTAGGATTGGGTAGGTTGTCTCCTCAAATGTAAAATTAAGCTTACGATTACTACGAGTAGGAACTATTGGTACAATGGTGACTTTGCTCATGAAACTATTTTGTAAATAATCTAAATCGTAAATGTAAACTTGTAAACTGCAAAGTCCACGACAAGGCGACTCACTATACCTAGACTAGAACAGCCGCTGAGTTTTTGTCAATTCAAATTGATCTAATCTTTAACTCGTCGTATAAAATATAAAAGTTTTTGAGAATGGATTGCATTATATTATGCATGCACGTACTACGTATTATTACATATATATGTAATGTTAAAGCTGCAGGTGTACCGATCACCTCCTGCTCTATCCGGCTGGGTGCTAATTGCCCTAGCTAATGTTTTACATAGTACCTATTATTGACAAAATTAACAATAACCTCTTGATAATATGTAGAGTTATAATTTTTAATTTTTTTTTAGATAGACTAGACTGATGATGATGATGGTCTCACCTTAAGGTTCTCAAAGTCGTCGGATCGGCCTCCACTGACAGTGACGGTTTTAGTGGTTGTTTTATTGCTTGTCGTCTGTAAACAGAAAAAAACACACAATGAGATTAGTTCATGATGTTCGCCTCTACAAAATATAGAATTATAAAATACTGGACGCATATGTTTTGTTTTGTAGTATGGTACACCACTGCTTAACGTCCACTCGGATTCGGGTAGAAAATGTAGAAAATTATATCAAGTGAGCGTAGAGCTATCCTCTCTTAAACTGAAAACTGGAGACTACATAATTAACATTGGAAGCTAGAAGAAATTAACCATTAAAAATATACCTACACAAAAGCAAAGTCTTTATAGTGTGTATAGTTTTCAACGCTCTGATAATATGTAGTGAGAGAATATTAGTCATCAGGTATAAAAATGCAAGTGTGGTTGGTTGTGGTTGTGACTGCCAAAATGAACTAAGAATAGCGACCTTGGATTTTAACTATATATATAAAAAAGTGGCATCTCTCATCCTATATTACACCTTACCTAGGTATCTTTTATCTTGCTTGGTAGCAGAAAAATAAATTTTAGCAATGAAGCTTTCTGTACAAGAGAAAAAAAAACTTTGTGTTGGATTGAGTTTGGTCGTGGTTTTACTTTTTTCTCTTCTTTTTTTTTCTTTATTTTTCATCCTGCAAAATAGCAAGTGTGTACCCATAAATGAATGCAAAGTCAAGAGCAAAGTATCTCAAGGATTTGAGATGGCTGAACTGACAGAATGTCCCTAAAGTATATATAGCGTATATAGCAGCTTCGGAATTCATGGAGAACCAGTATGCTATCATCATCACATAAATATATTATTATATGTGCTGCGGGTACGTATAAATTTGCCCACGCAAGTAGGGAAGTTAGTTGAAACTAGAACGGTGAATTTTTGATGAAAAGCTGAAACATTGTTGGGTGGAACTAATTTGCCCTTTACATTTTAAACGTAACATACCTTACACCTGTATGTTGTCAGTGCGAGTGCAATGCTTAATATGATGGGAAATTGAAATACTGTATGTATTCTTTGCTTCAATAAAATTCAAAATCAACAAAAAATCTCAGAATTAAATTCAGGCATAGACAACACAGTTCACCTTGTAAAATATTTAAAATGCTACCGCGTTAAATAATTATCAGTAGACCTCTGCACATTAAAAGATGATCTTAATGTATAAATATATTATCTTAAAATACTTTTACTTTTGTAAGTTTTATACAGGTTCGGCGCTCGGTGGCGCAAACACATTTTTGATGGGCTTAAAATGTCAAATAACTATATATTCATAATTTTTTTTTGCATTCATTGTGTGTGTCTTGGGAATATTTAAATATGTGGTGTATTTTTCTCTTGTCATTGCCCTTTGCCGCGGTCTACAGAATTAATGGATGCTTTTTACGTAAGTGCATTCAAGAATAGACGACATGTCACGATGTCACTGTGTGGTCGCGGTGGTGGTAGTTGAGCCCTATTCTCAAGAAATCTGCAATAGAATCTTCAGTTTGATTCCAACCGAACGTTAATGCGAAGGATCAGTGGTTTATGTTTTTTTGCATTTTTTAAAATGTCTCTCTCAGTGCCTATGATTGGTAATGGAGGTACGCAACTCATTTATGTGATTGCTGAAATTTTGCATTTGTTTGATGAAGTGTTCTGTGAGTTGTCAGTTCATACGTGAGTATGCACCTGACCACATTCCCATGTCCCTGACGTTAATTATTTGTAATGCCTATAGCATGCAAATCTGTAGACATCCAGACTAAGAGCATTTCCAGGCACTTACGCAATGTTGTGACGGATGGGATACTGGTGGAATTTTGCTAAACGTTTTTGACTTCAAAGCAAATATGTACTTTGCTTAGTAGGTACCTACCTAGATAAATATTTTATAAAACCATATTTTGGGGTGACATGAATTCGTAATCCCAATCCCTAAGTATGCATTTACGTATACGCATTACAAATAAATAAATATGCCTTTTTAGCTCTCTACATTTGTCTGTTGACAATTCTACTTCCACTTTCTGACTATGATTAATTTACTTTAGTAACTTCCTCTTTCAGATAAATGCTTCCTTTTACTATTGTACATATAGCAAGCACATTGTATGCAATTATATTCCGATTGTGTCTTAAGCATTATTTGGCCGTCCACATCGTGGACCTTATTATATATAATTATACAATTATCGATCCATACTACGCCAAAAAATTAAAGTAATGAATCCGAGCAAAATATATGCGGTTACTTACACTCCACGATTTTTTCATTGTACTCAATAACTATATACATATTGCGTACTAGTATGAGCTCATCACACATATTTTAATTTGTGAAAAATTTAGGTAGGTAATTAAAATACGTTTTTTTGTGGGCTTGAGAGAAGGGATGGATGGAAACAAAAAATTAAGTAGACCGAAAGTTGAATTTCAAAGGTCAATGTCGACGTCAAAATTGAGGGAAGAGGAGAAGTCGTAGGAGTATCTTTACAACACAACAACAGTTCCTCAATAATAATTCCAGTCTAACAACAACAAGTGCAAATTGCGCTGCAGAAAAACATCTCCATTTGAATTTTAATTCCAAGAAAGAAGCTGTCATTTTATTTATATATATTTCATCAAAATGACTTGCATTATGCTGGTTGATTAGTTGTTTGACAATGTTAGACGTGTGACCTTAGGATTTAGAGCTCTCGTAGACCCTTTTTTGTGTGAGGACGGAACAGGGGATTTCGTCATTTGGAATGTTAAGAGTCAATATTGACAAGTGTTTTCAAATGTTTTCAAATTCCAAACTTCAAGCTAATAATTTTTTGCGTTGGTGGTTTTACTGCTCCTGCGTTTTTTTTTGTAGGATCACAAAATTTAAACTAAATTGGGGTAGGTGCTCACATAGAGAGCCAGAGTCCGAGTCAATATAAATACAATAGGGGTGTTCCTGTTCATTTTCATTTAACATAGTGTGCAACCAAAAGTATTGTTTGTACTCTAAACTTTCGAGGTAATTCTGCTTATAAACACGTAGTTATTAAATAATACACTCAAGAATTTACTTTGTATAATTACTATATCGGATTGAACTTGGCTGCAATTACATACAATGGCATAGTTTTGACTGGACTGACTATATAATAATGTTGTGTTATTTACAGTATAAAGCAAGCCATTGCCATGATGACTAAAATTGTAGATGCGGCCCAATGTAGATGAGTATATAGTCAAAAACAATAAACGTGTCTCAGTCTCGCCATATCCAAACGTTACACACGTCACATTTGAAATAAATTTATTTGAAGTGGGTAGACTCTAGACTGACCGTCTTTCCCTCTTCTCATCCTCTAAAAGTCTATACACAGTCTACACTCATCGATGTTAGTTCAACAAATACTCTATATTTATTGCGCGTATATATCTATATCTATAAGAAATCATCGTCATCTTATTCGCGAAGCGTATCCACGGATAATTAAATTGTTGTAAAAAAAAATATTAAACGTCGAACCTTCAACTTGAAATTAATGCTGGTGCTAGTAATAAATAAAGAAATAATGTAAAGAGTACAGATACAGGCATATGCTTATGCTTCCTCTTGTAACGGACGACAAAAAACTATGATCTGCTCTGTGCAACGTGCTCTCTGCACAGTACTCATAAAAGGTAGTACACATACGGTCATAATCATGTGTCTTAATCAGACTCTTGCGCACGGGATCATCATCATCATACAAATAAAATAATTATTACTTTAAAAAACTGATTATGAAAAAATAACATGAAAGAAATATGCATATGAGATGTTCGATTCGATATTGTATAGGTAGACATGATTAGTAAATAAATGATCTATGACAGAGTAAATAGTTCAAAAAAATTGACTGTATTTTAACATTGACGCATATATGATATTCAATTGTTTTCCCCTTTCCAAGCCCAGACGTTCTTGTCCTTATTTGGACATAGGGAAGAGAATATTGAAGAATCAAATCTCATAGAGAATCTATACAGAAAGACAGAATCCTGACAATGTTTCCTCACCACGACCACGAGTAATTAACTGCATTGACAATATATTATTATACACTGTGTGTGAAGGAATGAAATGGGCAATTAAAGTTTGTTTAAGTTTCTGAACGTCCTTAATCTCCTCATGTAGACATAGACTTTGGACGTTTTTCTAGTATGCAATTTTACTCACACTGGCTGACTGACTGCGTAGTAATAGTTAGTAGTAGGATTTGTACGATGTAAAAGTTTAAAAAAACACATATACCTATATAGGTAGGTAGGTACCTTCATTTTAAATTTCAATCCATCAAGGAGTATAATATAAAAAATACGGAGGTAGAGGACGCATGTTATGTAGTAGAGATAGTAAATACGTAATCACAGAGTAAGTTGATTTAATAATAAATATAAACATTGCGGTTACATTACCTTGGTGGTGGAACGAATTCCTCTGGTGGAGCTCATTTGGTAGGATGTGGACACTGAGCTGACACGGGAGCCTGACTTTTCATCATTATCCTGAAATTGACGCTGAGAGCGAACGATTTGAAAGGCTGCATCTGGAGCGTTCCCTTGAATGACTTCAGTTCTTTGTTGCTCCCGGCTTCTGTCTGAGTGTGTAGTATCTTCGTGCTGTTTAATAATAAAAATGAGTCAGAGACCATTCTGTTCTGTATCTGTATATACTCCTTGGCTCTCCTGGCTTTCCCAACATCATCATCATAATCATCTTAAATCATCTGTACATCATTCAGATATATTATGTACATCCTATACGTCACCCATTTAGGGACCCAAGAAATATTTTCCTATGCGTCTTTTATTGTTAGACTTGAACAAATTGTGAATTGTATGCGCAGGATTATAGACATGTATATATAATTATATTATATTATGCCTATATTCAAATCTTGTTTTGGTCTTTTGATATTTGGTTATTTTTACTCTCCTGGTTTTAGTGCATCATCGCAGGACAGGACGAAAAGAAGTATTAAGTCGAAACGAAAATGAAAACTTACATCATGTAATAAAAATAATAATTATATTATCTAAGAGTCTCCTAAGAGGATTATTTCATAAAGAAATTTCATTTTTCAGAGAGTCCACTCTTTCGTCACTATTAGCCCATCTGGCTGCTGGCTCGTATATATTATGATTAGATATAATATATTATTGTGACTTGTGCTTTACAGCCAGAAAAAAAAAGAACGTTGGGATGACACACCCAATAAATACTTGGGATGTTACTCTATAGCCACAGTGTACACGGGGTATAGGAGACTACTACAGGCACACACACACACACATACACACAAACTATACGGACAGAATGAGGCTCCTGTGTACAGGTAAAATATTATACGAGACGTAAATACGTGCCTGAGTCAGTTTCAATTTCAATTTCAACTTGGCACTTCACGAATAATTCACGAATGGAGCTCTCTTTATAGATATAACAATAATAATAATGCCATTGTGTAGAGAGCTATTTAGTAGTCTTTCCTTGTTCAATTGGATTTGGATTTATTTCCGAATTCGTCGTCCTGTAGCAAAATTCAAATTCAAGCTCCTTTTTACTGTAATGAATACAATCTAATATTGTTATTTTTTATGCTGTTAAAAAAAAATAGGAACTACAAGCACAAATCCCATTTCCACCGCACTGTTTCTATTTTTCCACTGACAATAATTTAAAGTAATATATAGTATAGGTAGGTATAGTATTATCCTGTAGTTTGAACGTTCTTCCAATGTCAAATGTTTATGTGTGTGTCCGTGTCCGTG
This sequence comes from Dicyrtomina saundersi, assembly GCA_034695245.1. Classification (NCBI taxonomy): domain Eukaryota; kingdom Metazoa; phylum Arthropoda; class Collembola; order Symphypleona; family Dicyrtomidae; genus Dicyrtomina; species Dicyrtomina saundersi. The sequence goes on along the minus strand of JAQFZE010000657.1, from coordinate 8,272 downwards.
TGTAGTAGTGTGCAGTAGAGCAGCCTGAATCGATCAGAGAGCACGACCACGACTACACTTGGAAGAGAACTCAGCAAGAATAATTGAAAATTAACACATTATATAAGTTATTTTTATATATAATTATACATAGTATAAACAGTAAAGTAGTTGTTTGGCGGTTTACAATGTTACCTCAATCATAGTGGTATAAATCCGTTACGTAAACTTGGTTAATGATTTTCTTGAGTTTATTTTTTGGTATATGTGTTGTTGTTGTTGGGTTGTTCCTGAAGTTAAATGTATGAGTGAATCCAAGTCAAAAGTACAGGAGAGCTCTTATCGCTTGATGAATTTGGATTGGTATATATATAATGTTAATGTAAGAGCGGACAAGTCCGCTAGAATACTAACGATGGTTACGCTTGAGGACTGGTGGGATGTACATACTCTCCCTCATAATATATATAGTCACTATATAATATCCTACTCCACGGATTTTGATTTTGATGAAATTATTATTAACGTGGCTACACTCCGTCTCATAAAACTCAAATTTTGCGATAATTTATATACTTTATAATATATATATATATCTATGTTTTAAAAATATTCACATGTGCCTGCCTTCCTTTTTGGAATATGTAAGAGTCGACATGGACGTTATAAACTGTATTATTACGTAATAATTATGATGAAGTCAACTCCAATTCCAACGCCAACCCTTTGTTCTTTTTTTTTCTGTGTGTCTCTCTCTCTCCCTCGCTCTCCCTATTGCTGCTGGATGAGCTCTTGATTTTGTATACTGTATGTATGTAATGTAATAGTGGAGTTTGAAGTCAAATTTTTTTAAGTTTTGGTCGAATTAAAATAGTAGTAGTAGTGGTGGTAGTAGTAGTAGCAGTGTTAATGAACGAATAACGAGAAAATGGGTAGGAATCCCTTAATCCGTAAATAATTCAACTCTTGAGCATTTAAAATTGAGAATTGAGAATTGTGACAGTCAAAATGTTCCCACATGCACACACACTACTGACTACAGCTCTCAAGTTTCTTAACGGCTGAAACACTTTTTCACTGATTAGTGATCTAGTAACTGATCTGCCACTATAATAATATGGTGTGTTTCCCTCATAACTTTTCTAGTCGGACTCACACTACTCCCGTCGAGCCGTGTGGACATTATCAAAAGATTTTGGACGGGTGTAGAGCAAGAGCAGAACACTGACGTGCTCATCTATATCATCTTTATGGACGACGTAGATTGTGCACATTAGCATTGTGATTGTGTACCTGTTTACGTATTCACTGGGCTAGGTGCTGGCTCTGGTTCTGTATTGGTGGTGGTGGTAGAGGCATGGTGCTTCATATACAACAAACGACACGACGTAACGACGATGATTACCTACATTGTAATCATGAGAGCACACTGAGAGTGGAGACCTTATGCACATTTCTATATTATGTCGACTAAGGTGTGACCCAACAAAAAGGCGTGCATGCTAATAACTATTGTCTCCATTGTTGTACAATACCATGCAGTATTAGGATGGGATTGGAGCTGGTTCACCAACTTAGTGATTACTATTACGAAATTCCAGTTCATGAATATCAGTATACAAACGATTTTTTCATCTTTTCCCTTTCCTATATACCTATAATGATTGTTGGAGCATTTGTATTTATTTGTTTACAAAAATCTATGTCTGATTTTATTTATCATGTCGTTCATCGTTTATTTAAATCTGTAGTACAATCACACCCTATTAAATGGAACTGACACTTACTCAGGATGCTCCTATACTGCTAGGCTTAGAAGTTAATTTTTTGTTTTGGATTTTGATTTGTATTCGAACATTATAATCTAGAGTCCACTGACTTGGAGGGCACTGAATTTGAATTTTGTAAAATTAATTTAATTTAATAGATCATCGAAAAATTGCAAATGAGTATGATTATGATTATGATTTACGCACCAGAGAATTTGTGAGTGAGAAGAGTAGGATAATTATATTGGAAATGTATATAATTATCTGCACTTGTTAAGCACTTAATTTGATTGGAGTTACTCTTATGTCGCTTCCTAATTTGGAACTTGGAGTGATCAACCAAAATTATTAGGTCAACACACACACACACACACACACAGCATAATATTATTATGTATACTTGCACACACTCGAATCTGCTTTTTTTTCTGTAATTATATTCCTATATAACCAAATACCAAAACCAAACTGATGATGATCGTCAGTGATGAATAACTCCAAAGTTGTCTGTGCATAATTTGTAATTTCAACAACTTACGTAAAGAGCGAGGTGATTGAGTAAAACTTAATTAAATATGTATAAAAGACTTACTCTCTGAAATTGAATGTCAGCATTTTTGTCAGAGTCAATCCACTTGCCAACTTCTTTCCGTGCCCTATGCTTCGTCCCAGGCTGAGAGGCATCCGACCACTCTTGAACATTATGATCATCCAAGTGAAAAGTTCCGAGCATCTCTGGAATACGAGAGCCATGGAGAGCGATGACATTTCTTGACTCCACGTCCATTTCCATGTCGTCTTCGTCTATTCCCAGTAATAATTTTTGTATAACGGGTTGGCGGGTGTCAGTCGCAGGGCTCCAAGACAACTAAACCGGATCACCACATAACACAGAAAGATACACGTATATATATATGTAATACGATTATTATGATGATTATTTTATTTATTACATAATTATTAGAACATATGACTTTTATTTTCTCACGACATATTATTTTTTAGCTTAAACTTTCAATTTATTTGTCAGACAGAGAGGGCTTTAAATTTAACTTTAATTTTGAAGCACTTTACAATCGTATTTAGTATTTTTTCTTCTTCCAATAATGATGTGTGCTGCCCAAAGCAGTCCCTTTTTTAATTGTATTCTGTTTTCCTTTTCTAGTATACTCATTAGTATGTCACACTTTTGAAGTTTTGAAGAAAGGAAAGGAGGGAGAAGGAAAAAAAAACTTGTTCGCACTTCAAAATTCCATACGTCCCTTATGAAGTGGCACGATTTTCCATTAAAATATGTGATATACACAAAATTTACTACAATTGCCAACAAAGAGCAATTAAATTGTAAAACGTAAAATCCAACGTACGTACGTATAGTAATAATTGCATTTGCTTGGAGGTAAAAGTAATGGCAGTAAACTATAGTATATAGACTATAATATAATATATGGTTGAGTTTTTGGAGTTTAGAGATTTTAAGTTGTCAATAAATATTTGACGGGGTCGTCGTCGTATATTGTCGTAGAAGAAGGAGAGACGCGTACATACGTGCCGCTCTGTCTTCTTTTTTTTTTAAATATATATATAATTGGATGACAAGAATTGAAATTATATGACTGAGGCCTCAAGTTGCGGCAAGTCTGCGTCGGCTAATAAGAAATGATCTAAATTGACACACAAGTAAGATCTCATCCTCGGGAGGATTTTTGTGTCACTCACAGTAAATCGTCTCTCTCTCTCTCTCTCTCTCTCTCACTCTATCTCTCTGTAGCGTGTGCCGAGGAGAGCGGATGATGTTCTGACTTTGGCAAATGGCAATGATGGGAGGTGTGAAATAGACAACGGTTTTAAAGTTTACGTAAAAAGCATATAGCAGAGAGTGAGTTGAGCTCGATCATATACGTAAGGACGAAGGTATGCAGAATTGCATTTGGATCCTCTGACTCTCAAGACAATAATTGGCCAGTTAATTGTATTGTTCAATAAGTAAGCTGAGCTTACCTCTTCACGTAATAAATAGTATAATAATAATAAAATAATGTCTACGTCTTTTCTATATATATTTCTATCTCTTCTTGGGAGCTCAAACAGTGAATGGAGTATAGTACTCGTTCCACACAATAGTTTTTTAGGGTCCGCTCGGTACCGTTTCCTTCGTTTGGTTTCGTTTCTTCCACAAGATATATATATGCACTGCATTGCATTATTATTTAGAGGATTGGACTGCATTTCCAACTCGAACCCTGTATATATCTATATATGTGTTGTGAACAAACTGAACAAAAAGCGTGTGTGCAGTATAAAATTATACCAGTGGCCGTGCTCACAGTTATTACACATTTCCACATATTATACTCCACATACACAGATCATGCAAGTAGGTACCTATATACGTACGAGAAGTAATCTATTTGCCCATCTCTCGACTCTGTGGCCCGCGACAACGCCTGCAATGTACCTTTACCTTGTTAACATGAGCAGAGCTATATAGTCAATGCTTTTTGAGAGTCATTTACTATTTTTTTTTGGGGGCTTTTTACGCGAGTTACGATTTTTATATCTGGATATATCTGACGAAAGCATAGTTCATTATTATACTTTGAACAACCCTGTCTGCTCTCCTATTGAGGTAAACGGTACTACTTTTATATTCACATTTGAAAAGATTATAAATTAATTCCTAAGAAAATTAAAAGGAGAAGATCTTGTCATTCAGTTTGTCGTATATTTTTTTTTTTTTGATCGTTTCATTTAGAGTTATGAGAATAGAATTGGTATTAATGGCGTTAATAGAGCTTGCATCAAAAATTTAATGAAATACAAATGATCGAAAAATAAACTCTCCTTCCTATCCTCATTAAGCAGCTGAGCATGCAGATAATTTAATATTATATTCTTGTTGTCACTAATATGTCAAACAAAAACGTTTTCCTTCCTTCCATGAAATTTTATGGGTGGTAAAAACAATTGAAATTGAAAGACAAAAATAATTTTTGATGTTTTTCTCTAGGATGTATTATTTAAATTAATTCGGTCGATTATTTTCAATGACTCTCTCAAGGAATATATATATAGACGTTTGACTCACTGTCAAATCTATTAACATCAGAGCAGCGCGCGGCGGGTGGCAATATTCTATGTGCTTATAGAATTCGCTTCCTATAGAATCAGGCAGTGAGTATTGTTTTCTTTATATTACATGTATTATTCATCTAGTTGAATTTCTAATGAGTACGCAAGTTGTATGTACATCATATCAAAGATATTTGTATAATTTTTAAAACAGAGGGAATTCGCCTATAGTCTATCCAGTAGCACTATATTACTACAGAACCGAAGCATGTTTTTTTTTTCTTGTATGAATTCTTCTTTCTTTTAATATATTTAAAAGAACAGAAACCAAGAAGGTTGCGATGCGCGTCGTTTAACTGCCGATAAATAAATGATAGAAGTTAAAGTTAAAGGGCTGTCGACCGCAAAGAGAAATCAAAAAACGAAACAAATATTTATACAGAATTAGGTCCACACATGCCCACTGCCCACATTCTTCAATTAGGGTTTTTCTCAGCAGTGCACATAATACCACATATCATGAAATTAGGTACGCTATTTGAAATCAATTAAGAAACTTTGATGACTGTGAAATGATAGGGGACGAGATCATCAATAGTCTCTATAATTACTTACCGCAAACATTACTTATGTCTACGTTTTAGTGACTCTCTATACGTTTTGTAGTATTCATAAAGATACGTTTTTACTTTTGAGCTACTCCTGTTGGTGGTATATAGCTAAATACTAAATTGCATTTATATATTTTCGGTGTCGTTACTGAAAATCGTGAAAGCACAAAAATGGTAATCTCTGTAGAAGCTACCACTGTATAGTTTATTAGTTCTCATTTTTTACGTTGTAAATACCTATATACTCTGATAGGCAATATAATCCCTCATAAATCTTAATATCATTCGACTATAATCCAATTTTCAAATTGCAAATTACGATTCAGCTTTCAAACCATTACAGATTCGGTTTTGGACGTGCCCAAGGAGTAAACGTAGTTAACATATACATAGTTATCAAATGAAAATCATCGGTGATAATTCGAACCGTTAATTTATTTCATTCCTCTGTGTAAATGTATTGTTATAGTATGATAAGTAAGTTTTAGTTAGTTGTTAATGTGAAATTAATGTTAGCCACGTCCATCGGAGCCCTTACTGTACACAGTATCCATCTAGAACAAATAAATATGCAATTTATTTGTTTATTACGAGCCCGCCTCTCATTCATCCTGAGTCCAACGAGTAGAGACACACAGTATAATAATAAATGTATCATTCTGATGATTGTGAGTGGTATATATATATATAGGTATAGAAATTGTAGTGAGTGGTGTATTCAAGCAATTGGAGATGCAGTAGCTCAACTTACAATTAGACTTGAGTATATTATATACAGTAACTATACATATAGTTATAGTTATAGGTTATAGTGAGTAATAACTGTAGCAATAAAATTGAGGCGGCCGGCCAAAACTTGATGAAGATCTGCACTCTTCACTGCACTGGCTCCTTAATAATTTTACTTTTGATTTAGTACAAGATGAATGGAAAAGTCTTTCAACCACCAAAAACTAAGCACTACCCTCACTGACTTACTCCAACTTCACCCTTACCATCTATCTCTTTAATTGAGTTGTAATGACTCAAAATGATGAATTGTAAATAAATGTGTGAGGGAACTTGCGAGTATGTCATTCTGACGGAGTAGAAAGAAAGGAAAATGAAAAGGAGGGTTATGAAAAAATATTAATGGATGAACATAATTTCCTATCAAGTATCACACATGATGGGTATTCAAAAGATGAACACCTTGACAATAATTAGTATAACCAAAGGAGGAAAATGTAATAATTTTCGAGTGAACACGTAACAAGACCCACCTTGGAATATATGCAGGGCAGCAGTCAGGAGGAGTAAGTAGCAGTCGTAGTAGTAGCCGTCCGAAGAAAATCCAGGGAGTTCAGAGTCAGAATCCAATTCAGATTCAGAGTCAGACCACACCTATGTATATTACGTGAGGAGTCTCTCTCTCTCTCTCTCTCTGCCTTTGTATTCTGTGCCAATCTCTCCACTTTTATTATCCGTGTAGATTGATGAGATGCGACTCTGTCCGACTATTACACTCACACACAAACATACACACTTTCTGCTCAGTTTGATTATTGGTCGTTTGTAGTGTATTGACGTGAAAATATGAAAATCCCAAAAAAAAGTAGGAGCGTGAACGTGTGAGTAGTAGTACGTGTAGGCACAATAATTTTTAATTTGATTTGATTTGACACTGGAAGCTATCTTTAATTTCCATCCCTCTCCTCCGTGTAAACACTCGTGCTTTGAATTTTAAAGCAGAACAATGTTTTGTGACATCACTGTAGGAGGGACTAGACGGAAAAATCCAAGGAGGACGGTGGCGGTGGCGGGTAGTTTGGCCCTGGCTGGGATGGTAGCGGTTCGTAAAAATCGGAATCAGAATCGGACTCAGAATGAGAGAAGCACATGGCAGTGGAGAGAATCTCGTGGGAAATTGAGATACAGCGGCCCTGCGGAGCGTCCAAGCTGAGACGAAGTCTAATGAAAATGATGAGAGAGACCCACAAAGTCGTTTCTCAAGAGGCTCTGATGAGTTGGTCCATCAAACTCAGGCAGACCAGGGCAGATCTTGGTTCTTGCTGTGGTTGTGAACGACCACGATGACGGCAACTTGCTCGCTACTACTACGCTCTTGGTCCATACTCGTCAAGTCTCTGTACGGCCGGAGCCTTGCATATACTGTACTGTAGTGTAGTGTAATGAGAGCGCTGGGAAGACGCGAAGAGATGAGGAGATGCTCGTTGGCAGAGAGGAAAGACAAACACAGCACAGACACTCACTCACTCGCTCACTCACAGATGTTCAGTAATAATAATATGAGTTAAATGTGAGAAGATTCGAAAGAACTGCTCCAAGTCCTCCTGCAATGAGACGTGCAAGAGCTGCCTTTTCCATATACGGCCAGACTACCTGTTATTACCCAATGCTCCAAGAAGGCTTTCTCCTTTTAATTTTCATGTGTGTAGGCGTCTTTTGGGCTTCAAACTCCCACTCTATTTTTTTTTCCTTCTACTGCCTTGTCTCACACACACACACACACTCTCTCTCTGCTCTCTTGCTCAGTTCTGTAGGGTTGCTCTGTGGACTGATGGACTGTGCCGTGTGGAATTGTTGGGGTTGAGAGTATGTAGTGTAGTGTACTGCTGAGTATCCTCATTCCTCAAACCCATTTCACCTGACATTGATTATGTTTGAGATTTGACTCATATTAACTAAACTGTACTCTTCCGACCTCACTTTTGCATTTAGTGGATACATTTGCCCACCTGGATTTGCCAAAACCCAAAAAAGAAAAAATACAGAGCCAAGACCAAGATCATCATCACATGATGCTCATGATGAGGACGACGACGACGACGACGACGACGA
>JAQFZE010000656.1:0-23757 GCA_034695245.1 Dicyrtomina saundersi | reverse complement strand
GTCCGTTGGGATTCTTCTTCATTTTATGGTCCGGATAAGTATCGTAGGATTATTGGCACAAGGCACAACTGCTCAGAGTTGCATTCTAACACGAAGTCATCTGAAACATTTACAAATGATTATTTATGACATATATTAGGCGTTAACATAATGAGACAGTTAACCGTAAGCGGCAAGGAGTACGACGAATTTGAGGTTATGAATAGCTTGTCATACGTATGACAAATGCAAATATTTTAATTACCACAATCAGGTTTCCTTTTCGTTTAACAAAGCCATTTGTATCATTTTCACTCTTTTTGACTTCAATGACTCCTTGCTTACCACCGTTTAGTTGATGCCGCAATCTGCAATTTTTTTATGTAAGTTAGTGAATTTTACATAGTGTACGAAATACATTTTATATAATTCAGTAATATTTTGACTGGAAAAAAAGACTAAACATACTCTCCAGGAGGTTCAATCTTGAGTAAAGCTTTATTTTTATTGGCGGCATCAATAATCCTCGTTGCTGCTTCAATTACGTTGGTACAATCGACAATTAAGTCACCCTGTTTTACAAAAAACATACACATTTGTATAACCTCATATTAACTATAAATTAAAATTTTACCGTGCCTATAGATGTACCTTTAGTTTTTTTTGTTCAGGAGGTATACGAACAATCAGAAGACCGTCACCCATGTTTGTGACAGTGATTCCGGGTAAATCTTTGAGGGGTAGATTAAGCTTTAGCTTCATATCCTTCTCGTCAAATAACTGAATGGATGTCTTTGAAACGCCCAAAATTCGTTGCCTCTCTTTGTAGCCGTGACGATCGTACTTAGTGACTGAAGTTGTGTACTAAAATAATTAAAGTTATTCCCGATTAGTTTCTACAGAAAATTAGTCTACACAGGAGGATCAATGATATCTGCCGGTTGGTCTTGTGCTCACATCATCCATTTAGTAGAAATGAGAAGTTGTAACAATGTTCTAAGCATACTTTATTTATTGCCTAATTTAGGGTTAGTGAGGTATACGAAATTTCATACCAAAAAGGGATCTCCTGCATTTCTTGCGTTAGTTAATAATGTTGCCTTCTTATCCTCGGGAATCCTATGGTCGACGAAAAAGCTCCTTACACTCCCTTCATAAGAGCACTTTTTACCTATAGCACAATTTCAAAATATGTTAACTAAGCATTCCAGTGTATCGCCTTAGATTTCTGCAGAAGCAGTTGAAAGTATATTCACGACAATAGAAATAATATTATCTGTAAGCTGTTCTTCACCTTTAAACATTTCATGAGCAAGCCATTTGAGTTCCAGTTGAGCTTTCCTTTCAGGTGAAAGGGCGCGGATGTAGTTGCGAACCATGTAACGACGGTGAATCGCACACAGCAGTCTAGATGCCTGTATTAATCATTACTTAAAATATTAGTACAAAGTTTATGATTTTAATATTACAGCTAAAATACTACTTAACCAATGACCTACCTCACGGGCACACGGTGGAGCTTCAATCCATAAGCGATCATGTCGTAAAATCACATTTGGCAAACCTTTACTCAATCTGAGCAAAAAGCGATGACGAACATATTGAAGGAACTTTGCGTTAGCCTCACTAACATCGCCGTTACGGGTAATAAATCCTCGTACGAACCTATACAGTCAATTTCATTTATGGGATAAATATCATTTTGAAGAAATTTCCGTCTATAATTTACGGAACGGATGAAACTGCTGGTAGACTTGAAAGTATTTTCTACAAATTGTATATTATCTCACCCCCTGATGACTGTAGTAGCCCATCTACGTTTGCTTGCGGCCCGCTTAGCCAGGAATCGTCTCGCATACTTTTGAGTGATAATGACCAACTGCCGAAGTCGTAAGTATTCTTTGCGTTGCTTTTGTCCCTTCCATCGGGCCTTGATTTTTGATACTAGCTCGCGCTTCCTAAGCTGGAACCGATCTTCAATTGCGAACAAGGTTTGTGCATGGCGTATAAAGATCTTTGTCCTATTTCAAAAAAATTAATTTGTTAAACCAGATGGCTCAAAATATAGGTATGTAGGTAGGTAGATATGCTATTTTTCTTTATGTAGATTTATGCTTTTATTTTTTAATCTTGGAAACGAGAAAATACAAATCTTTCACTTACTTTCCCATTCTGTAGTGATCCTGATTGTATCCCAAATGTTTCATAAGAACGTCAACCCCATCCTTATCACTACCCTGAAAGTGTGGCCAGGTCTTTGGGGACAGACTCTTATAGCGCTGCAAGAGGTAATTTTTTAATTAGAGAAACAATTACGTTCGCACGGAAATACAAGGTTTGGAATATTTAACAAACATGAATAACATCACACTGGAATATGTAGGTATTTCATTCGCCATGCAAAAAGTTGTATCTAACCTGGAGGAAAAGTTCATACGGTCGTCTGTAGGCGAATCCTGCTCGACGAACTCGTAGATTTTCCATGAGTCCCAAATACTTGACTTGATGTTCAACGATTTCCAAATCAAATACGGCTGTTTCAAAACGTAAAACAAAAATATAACGATTACAAAACTTAGCTCCCATGCAATTAAACGACTGCTGTAATTGCTATGATAATATAGTTAAGTTAATGGCGATTTCGTCTTATGGCCGTTTGACTTTACGTTTGTACTAGAATTTTCCAAGATGCAGGGAAAATAATACTTGACATTTTTTCTAATTTTTTAAAAATTCAAACTTAAATCACATAAATAATAAGTAAATCAGGAGCTCTAAGGCATAGTGTATTTACTTGAAAAACTCTCAATTTTCCTTATTTTTTTGGAAAAAACTAAAAAATCTATGTAGATTCCAAACTTTTGTACTTAATAATATGCGTTAATGCATTGCAATATAGCATATTCTCATTTAAAATTACGTATTTCGTAAATATTCTGCCAACTTGGAACCCTTCATGTGTGAATGCAGATGATTTGATAAAATAGTGTAACAAACCAAAACTTTAATAGTTGAACCATATCAACATTTGTCAGATCCTTATCCGGCGTACTTAAATAAAGCTATTCAACGACTTGGGTAGTTCATTATGAGAGGAAGAAAAGGGATTTCAATATGCTTGTTTCTCACTTAGCAACAATATCAGGGAATCATCTGCCGTGAAATCCGAATATTTAAAAAATTAAAAACCCCTATACGACCTACCTACCTACTTAATGCACGCTTATAAAATACACACACTTACTGGCTAGTTCTGTTAAATCTTCACACAAATTCTTTATTCAATTTCACACACACTATAAATTGTATTCGCCTTCCGCCAGCAAGCTTCATTTGCACTGCTGTTCTAAATCGTATATTTCAATTGATTTTGATTCCCTATGATTGAGGGGGATGTTCATTAGTAATTTTATGCCAAGACGAAAAATAGCTTATCAAATCTAGATATCTCCACAACGCTCTCATAAGCTTTACTGAACAAGCACACATACGTGGATTTTGATAACTTTCCATACGACGATAATTCCTTTAATTTCATTTTTATTTAGCAAGGTTTAACTTTGCTCTCAGAATTTGAGGCTCTAAGCCCGTTAAACGCGTGGCCTTGTGCTTGTTGGTAAGGATTGAAATGAATACAGTTCTTGATAAAAGAAAGTATTGTTGTCAAGTTTTTTAAAAATATTGTAATTTGCTATTTTCTAATTTTAATATTAGCGTTGAACTGAAATATATTCCTGGTTGCGTGTAGGCACTTAACAATCACATTGGCAGCGTAGAATATAATATGCTATAATATCAAAGCATGTTAAAAATGGAAGCATTAATAACTTATGACGTTAACTTTTATCACATTTTGCTCTGTAATTAAATACAGAAGCAACTAATTGGCCGCAAAATTCCTTGTAAAACTTGAAGAGTGTAATTAAGATACTATGTTTACTTTAAGTTATTGGTTAACTTTTTTCCCAGCCAAACTCTCCCTTGCAATTTTTTGGTGGCGATGAACGCATCCAGAAATAATGAGGGTAATAATTTACACAGTACTACTGCCTACTGAGGAATCTATCTGCAATAGGTGATATTCTGCCAACAATTATCCTTCATGGGGAAAATTGGGATGACTGATCTCATTTGAGATTACAAAATATTGGTGGACTTTGTGTAGAAATTGAAATTCCTGCTGTCTTATGGTGTTGTACACTGTTTGATACTTGTGCCAAAAATTACAGTTTACATGCATAATATATGACTCCAAAATATAAATGTAAAGACTTCAAGTTTTCTCATAACCACACCGATTAGGTTCATGCGGATAATAGTAGATACTGCTGCCATATATTTTTCACAATTAAAGTTGAAAAAATGTATACTTAATCCGTAGTACATAACTCGATATAAGTACAGATATTACCTCTACCTATACCACTTATGAAATAGTTATACATTTTTTTGCCCTACAGCCAGCAGTCAACAGAATACGGCAACTCTGCAGAGATGGATGATTCCGTGGATATACGTACACCAAATAATTATTTTGCAAAATACGTATATTTCAATGTCAACTTTAGACTGACAACAAATTCGGAAATAAATGGGGAAAAAACTTACCTGATTTTTTAAACTCGTTGGGTTTAATGCAACGGATGTAAGATGGTTCCTTTGACATCAGAATTTCCATGAGTTCACTCAAACTACTCTTGAACTGGGTCCCTGCTGTTTCAGGACGCTTTTTCCTCTGAAGCTCATTCAATGGGAAAATTGTCTAAACAAGAAAAGAATTACATTATCATTAAGGACAGTTAAGCTACAGGTATACACACCATCCAGCAATTTTGTTTAGAATTTGCCAGTTTTATCGAATCTTAATCTTTACTGGGTTTGATGCTTAATGAATTGCAAGAAAAGCAATACTAGTATAGTGTATAGTGGGACGTTGGATGATAATTATGGAAACTGTTACAAATGTAGGTACCGACATAATAACATATAACTTAAAGGTCAAAATTGGAAATAAGAACACCATGTAAGCACATTGGAATTGCTAGCGCCTTCATACTTGATGAGGATATTATGAAGCTAAAGCTAAAGTGAAAATATGTCACCATGTTCAAAGGGGCTGTCTCAGGGAGGCAGTAGGTGTTCCAAATACGGCATATTATATACTATACTATTCTTATTAAATGACCAATTATCTTCGTCAAGAGAAATAAAATCATCAAAGTAATAAGATAACTGATTCAGGGATAATCGGTCATTGGTAATAATACTCAGTTCATCAGGAGGGCTACGCATGGTTCGATATTAACTTTAGAGTCACACACAGTATACACATACTTCAGTCAGTGCAACTGAGAAAACTTTGGATGGTAAAGAAGAAGCAAGAAGAAGGGAAATGGGTCTCTCACATCTCTATATCTATCTATCTCTCTTGCTCGCGCTATGCTGGCGTAACACACAATACGGTGTCTACTAATTTCACGCTTGGAAAGGACTAACGAATTATTAACAGTGTCTCTAGACATACCTGTAAAATACTGTTCGTGGACTGGCTCATAGTTTCTTTCAAGTCACGGAAGAGTAAGTCATTGTTCTTATCCAGGAATCCATGCACCTTGTACGTCACGGTCCCGGCATAATGCTGAAGTCTGAATTCCTATAAATGTGTGAGAAATCAAAAAAAAAATGAAAACCTTATTTACCGTAAATTCAATACCAATTCCCCAAATCAAATTTATTGTTCCCACAAAATTATGTGTATGTAAAGGGTGTATTGGAAGTGCAAACAACAAATGATAAACCGGTGTTCACTAACAAAACAATCATTTCTGCGTATTTCATACTATAATCTTCCCTTTTAAGATGTAGCATGCAAACAAAATCATGGAAATTATTTTTTTATGTTGGACAGTGAAATTTAAACATGTAAAATCATTATTTGGTAACGTCTTGCTGTTGTTGTTGTTGTTGCTGTTGTAATTGTTGCATTCTGAATGTTATTATTATTAGGTATGAATTATGAATAGGGTATATAAGCATTAAGTGAAACCTACGTCTCGTGTGAGGGATTTGCGAACAGCATTGCTAGCAACTTTGTGACTGATGTAGTGAGGATGAGAAGATAAAGCTTTATCCATTTTTTCCATAAAGCTAAAATCATTGGCATCTCCTGGTCGCAAGCACTCCTCATCCAGAATAGAGATGATGCCTATAAGTACCGATGACATAATAATATAAAGAAAATATTTGCAAATCTCACTACTAAAAGATAAATCAAAAGTTTACATAGGTATATGCTAATATAAAATCATGAAAGAACAAACCTTTGTGTTTCTCCTCTATAAGATCACATATAACCTTGTTGTTGAAGTAGTCGACGTGCTCCCACTCAATCCCTTCGCGGCGATATTCCTCTTGCTCAGATTTCAGTGTGAGCTCAATGAATAACTGCTGTAATTTCTCATTACAATAGTTAATACAGAATTGCTCAAAGCTGAAAAGAAATGAGAATAAATGATCATGAGGATCCATACTGACGACCGACACCCTCCCTGTTATTATTGTGTCGAGCACCCCCATCATTATTAGTATTACTATTTAAAAAAATGCTTAGCCAGGAAGACATCGCTCTAAGATTCTATTTAATATAAATGAGACTAGTTTTGCTGCTCCGTGTAATACTATATTATGTAATCGAATGGGTTCAAATGAAGTGTCCGTCTTCGCACCTGTTCGACTCAAATATTTCAAAGCCATAAATGTCCAGAATTCCCATGAGCGTCTTCTTCCCATCATAGTTGGACTGGAGGGAGTCGTTCAATTTATTCACGAGCCAGGAGAACAATCGCTCGTAGACAGCTTTGGAGAGAGCATCTCGAGCATACAAACTCTGGTCGTGTGTCAAGGGTGAAGTGACCAATTCTCCACGAGCCTCGATAGTTCTGAATGTAAATGCTTTAGTCAACTTCTCCACCGTGCATCCCAGCAGCTATCCAGCCAGCAAAACAAAACGAATTACTCATTAGGACCCCAAATTTACATAACACATATTGTTTTACAACGGCGAGCATTTTTTCTGTGCAAACATGAGCATTATAACGTATAGAGTTTGAGAGATTTAAAACTCATCTACACAAAAATCAAGCCCAGTTTCATCAGTGCTCCGCTACGTGTTGTCTCTACATATTTCACTTGCAACTTTTGTAACAAGTCGTTATAGTACTCGTAAAGCACGAATAAGTAGAAAACGTTAAAAGTTAAATTCAAACTGAGGTCTCACAAGAATCAAAATATTGAATTTGACTTTCATACATATTCATACACATGCTCCTCTCACACAAGTTTGAGAGGCTGACAGTTTGTGTTTGAAAATTTTTAACTAGTCAGTCGAGCCATCGAGCTACAATTATTATTATCATTATTATTTCCCCATAACATTTACTCTTAGTGAGGTTAAAATGTAATCTCCATATATGACCAAAACATGAACAGGAGATCGTGAAGCTCATTACAATTATTATAAAACATAAAGCACACTCATATATGCATAAGCTTGAGCTTTCTCTCCTAGTACAAATACGTAAGTGCAGATTTTTGTCTTTTTTGAGTACTTCAAACAAACATTCCTTTTCATCCCTACGTTACGTTCCATTATGTTGTATGGTATCTGGTATAGTAAAAGTTGTGCATTGTTATTACTATAGGTATTAATATTCTTACCGTAGCGGCTGAGGCAATGGCATCGTGGGATGTAACCTTCCCAACGGTCCCTTCCTGTTTAAACAGCACGTTGCCCACATGCAGAACGGCGGCGACGATCTGGAAAACCTCTGTCTTGTCTTTGGCTGCAAATCCCACTGTATCCATAGCACTAGTCACAACCTTAAATTGGGCAGCATCCTCCGTACTTGAGCTCTTCACATTGCCCTACATAAAAATATATATGGATGAAGATCATTAATCAGGGGACGCACACACACTCCAGAAATTCACAGTAGATCATTCGTCATTAGTTACTTTCTCCATCATCATGGCAATACACAAACTGGTCACAGTACCCAATACAACAAAATCTCTCATTCATAATTCGCCAGTTCTCAGAAAACGAAATGAAAGGGAATACACAGCCAACACAGAACAATAAGACTAAACTATCCTGTTTACAGTCAGTCTGTGATGAAGGGAATTTCGTAACTACTTCCATGTCCATATGCGAAATAAAGCGTATGCTTAAGAAACCGACGGAAACACTACAAATTAGAATTATAATGCTTTCAGTTGCTGTTAATCTGTCTGCCTGCTGTCGCACGATATTCCCCCTGTATCTAGTTCGAGGGCCTACATTTCCATTGGGTTTTGGTAATCAATTTGTAGCACAGCCCAACTACAAAGTGTAACTGTTTTTACAACTTGATATTATGCATACAAATAAATACGTAATTTGCCAAGCGCCTTCCCATGCGTACATGCCAAATATTCACGAGACATTATATTACACATTATGTGCAAAGTTCAGGACCAGATGGTGAATAATCGCCCACAAAACTATAAAACTAAAACGATATAGCATTTTCATCGCCACTGTTCGCTTCAATAATGTAAGAATTACTTGGCGCAAATCCTCACATTTGTATAAAACAAGTTTGCATATAGAAACAAACGAAGGAACAAACGCGGTGGATGCCCCGATTAAACATGTAAATAGTAATTACCTGTTTGAGGTAATGAAAGTCGGCAGAGTTGCGGGTGAGCTGTAGTTTGCTCAACACAGACTCCTCCGCTCCGGAAACCAACTGATAGAAAATATGAAAGTTTCTTTCACCCTTGGACTGAACGACGACACGAGACTTTTCCAGAAGGTAATTAAGAATATGGCCTCCAACTGGACTCCCCTGTTGCAAAAGGAAAAGGACACACAAACAAAAAAAAAGTCTTATTATTTCTCATAATGAGGGACTCTCCACAAACACGTCGGTTTGAGTACAAAGAAGTAAAGAGTCACGCAAACGTTGTAGCTCTGCCATTTGCATCTTTCCAACAGGTGTGGCTTGTAATGTAGAGAACAATGTGATGAGAGAGAAGCATAAAAAAACGACTGTACGTTACTCATTTCATAATTCCATAATTTAATATGGATTTTATTGTGAATAGCAATGAGCTATAAGAACTCACCCGGAAGTCGAATTCAATATCCATGTATTTTCCAAATCGACTCGAGTTATCATTACGATTTGTTTGTGCATTTCCGAATGCTTCCAGGAGAGGATTAGACTGAAGTAATTTGTCCTTCGTGCTCTCCACCGATGGGAAGTTCTTGGACGCGGCAGCAATGTACTGAAGAATCTTTTTAGAAGCTTCAGTCTTCCCCGAACCGGACTCACCTTCAACAAGAAAATTACAAATAAAGAATTTTGTTTTTGTTAATTTCATCAAAGATTTTATTTTGGGACCGGCCCCATCAATGCATTGTGCATTCTTTAATGACATCGAAAAGGTAAATTTAACACATGTAGAAGGAGTATTAATAGGCCACTATACGAGCAGAATAAAAGAATTGTTTCCAGAAAGGAGGAGTTTGCGAAAATATAAACCTTGCAGCAAACTCGTCAACGTCATAATTTTAATAACCTCACTCACAGTTTTAAATGATTCTCATATAGGCTATTGTGATACTCGTGTAACGAGGTAAGTACAGCAGTTAAATTTACAGATGTCATCAACAACTTAAAATTATATAATGCCTATACGATGAGTAGTAGGAGCTCATCAGAATACAAAAGCGTTTTCTTTTAAGACTTTTTGATTATAATAATTAAGGTGGCTCACCTGAAATCAGGATGCATTGGTCGCGATTCTCTTCCTTCAGTTGTCTGTACGCATTGTCAGTCAAGCCATAACTGCAACCACAACCAACAAGAGCGATACATGAGTTCAGATTACAGAGAGACGTGTGTAGTTAGTTGTTTTACATGACTGAGTGAGTAAGTAACTTATATAGCTCTTTAATATTATTATAGCTCATAAGCTTGCCTATTATTTCCCCTCTATATAACGCGCTATATAACAACTTTTAGCTCAAACTCTCAGTATAAGCATCTATTAGTTTCTAACAAAATTTATTGCTTTTTGATTGCAAACGATTTGTAAACTCATATATAGGTAGTTAATTTTTTTCCCTTTCAGCTGTCTATTATTTTACTATCCCTCCTTTTGTTATTTTTTACCTACGCCGTACTATCTTATTTGCGGATGCCTTTTGTTCATTTAATTAGCTCTATTTTGAACATCTGAATTTACTTTTAGAAATATACCTCCCTCCCTCCCTTTTGACCAGTCACACTTGTTGAAGTTTAAGATTTGGCATGATTATATCTGGTGATTGTAAACTCAACTAGAATTAAAGGTAATTTAAACAACCAAAATTTGAAAACAAATTGGAGTCAATGATTTTTTTTTTGTTATTTTGTGGGATTTACAAGTTATTAGACAAGAAGGAAAACTAACTATGTAGAGGGAGGTATCCGGTGTGTTTGAGGACCGACCTATACCTATATAGATACTGATACCTATATGACGAGAGTAGAGCGCAGTACATAGTATTGTAGGTTGGCGTTGGGTGCTTAGTCGAGTGGGACGAAACACGAGCACACGCTTTTAAATTAAAACTTACCTACCTAACCTTAACTACCTACGTGTTGCATTGACGTACATAGCACGTATGCTCCATAAATTCCATAATATTATAATAACAAGCTCCACGTGGTCCTCTGAAAAACTGAAAGAGTAATGTGAATGGTTGGTAACATTTACCAAATAACATATAATTAATTCTAAACTGCTCCTACTAAGTAACGTACGAAATAGATTTACTGATAAATTAATTGGAGACTCTTGAGGTTACATTTTAGTGGGGGGAAAAAAATAATACGTTAATAATTCCATTAATTTTCTGAAAAATTAATGGTTGCGGAGAGAATGGAACTGAAGAAAAATTTTAGCTCTAGTCAATTAGTCAATGGATTTTTCATTCTTTTTAGAGCGCCTACCTACAACAAACCCCAACCACAAAATAATAGAGTTGAACTTAAACTATAATTTACTCTCAAAGAGAGTAAGTGAGCGAGCGAGCGAGCGAGCGAGTGGGGTACAAAATATTAATTATCTTTAAAAGTCTCAAAGCAAAATTTTTTTTAATCGCCTATGTACGTACATGTGAGGAGCAACTTCGATAAAGTTCACGTTGAAATATCTCTTCACGTAATCCGCTCCGTAGATGGGCAAATCTTTATACGGATTTACAGAGATCAGCACAGGTCCAATGTAGGTCTGAAATTACATGGTCAACAAAAAAAAGAAAAAAAAATTATTACTCATAGTCCATTTTAAGTGTGTGCGTACTATAGTACGTAAGTAGATGTGTGTTCTTTTTTATTTGTGAGTCTTTCTTATGACATTTCTGTAACGTATTACCGCACGGAGTTAAATACTACTATTGCAGGAAACAAGACTCATTATGCACATATATATATATATGAATTATATTATAGTATTTTCTTTTTTATTAAGTATACAGATTAGTCCTAGGAGACCACCAGAGCAGGTTTATTTAGAATATTTTAAATTATATAGATATCCGCTAGCACAGCAAGTTTAGCTAAGCTCCCAGCTACATAACATGTATTATTAATGGTGTACACCTCTTCACGGTCAGGACAAGATAAGAAAGTGGCAACTAAATAATATACTATAGTGCCAGCACAAATGACAAACACAGAGACCATCTTGCACATTCTAAAAGTATATAAAAGGAAATTGATCTTAAACTGTTCCCGCATCATAATATATAATTATTATTGCTTTTAATTCATTATAATCAAATTCGTCGTCAAATATTAATAATACTGCACAAATGTAAGGCTAGAAATATCTAATTGAAAAATTCATTGCACCCAATAAACACCTATAATAATATGTCAGTCACAAGTCAAAAGAATAGACATTATCCCCATCTGACCATGACTTCGGGCAAATTACAGGGAATTATTAAAGCACCTACCTATCTACTTACCTACCTATACCTATAAGCAGTAATAAATCATAAAATCACAAAAGTACTTTTATGGCTCAGAGTAATATTGTAACAATGATTATAATATATTCGCGTGACGTAAGGCAAGAGTCACTCAAAAACAAAGTCAGAATGACAAGTATTAGTGTTCCACACAAAAGCCTGTCTGATACTCTCTACAATCTCAATCTCACTAATTATTACTTGACTTCACATCATTGATATTTAATACATTTAATACTTACTATCTTTATGTATTTTGTATTACAATTTTTAAAGGGAAATTCCTGTGAATACATAATTATACATTTACTATATAAAAGCAAACCCTTCAATAATTTAACGTTGCCTATACCTATATACTTACTGTGTATAGAATTAAGCTCCACCATAAAATCCACAAACTTTCCACAAATGACAAATATTCGTGAACTATTGTATTTAGTATAATGCATAATGTATAGGTAGGTACTTATCATTTGTAAGTTGGCTCTTGCTGATTACATATATAATTGGGACCACAACACAACAGTGAGCGATGTATAAATCATTTCAGCAAAATAATATAAACATCGAGGTTATGAGACCAGTCAAGTTGAATTTGAATTCTAAGCTATGAAGCAACATAAAACTGTTGATCAGTTCTTTGAAAGTTTTAAATACATTGATAGATTGGTAGTATATACATACAAAAAAGCAATACCTTATTTAATCCACACTATCACATATCTACCATGTACAACAATTTTTTTTTACCCTAATATAATTCACGTATCAAAAGCAAAACCCAAGTTGCCTTTTTGCCGTCAAACATAATTATTCCTAATCTAGGTATCAGATTCATAAATAGAATATAATAGAGTGGAAGCAAGTATATTTTTTTTGTGGGTGTCACAACAGACAGAACATGAGCGGATTGGGGATTGTGATTGTAATTGTAGTAAGAAGACAGGTAGGCAAAAAGCAAATGAAAGTGAGCTGCTTTGAGCTGATTCAGGATATACAAATTGAAAGGATATAAAATAGGCCACCGAAAGATAATCCTCAATCTGCATGTGTACGACAGAGCACTCAGTCAGTCAGATGCAGATACAATTAATACACACTATATATACGACCACGGAATACAAGTTAGGTAGTACATAATGTAAAAAAAAACCCAAGTCGACTCCAAAAACTGCAAGTGCTCTATACTGTGTATAGTATATGCAAATACTACGAGCACATTTATTACTGTAGGGCGCAAGTTAATAAAAGTGCTGCTATACATGGTGACTGCACCTTAATAGGCCGAGAGTGCATGCAAATGATAGAGAAGGAAAGAGATCTGACTATATACACTACATACATATACCACTTGATTCTATACTCCCTACAAGCTGATTATCTCCCTTCGTATTTAAATATATATACCTTCCTATACTGCACTACATTGAGAATACCATACATACTTGCAGTCAAGATTTTGTTACTTTCCACTTGAATTGAACTGATTACAAAGATTATGTGAAAGAGTCGGAATCGAAAACATAAAACCTTCAAGCACACGAGGAGCTCTCTGCCCTACCGGCATAATATATACATTATATGTCTGACTAATATGTATTATATCCTGGGAGCGTGTGGCTGACAATTCCAACAATACTCCAAACACATTGCACGATGGTGCTAAATAGATAAATACTCTTTAAAAACTTGTACGGAAATTAAAAACAATGTAAAATACAAAATATAACACAAGCTAAGATGTCACCCTGTGAAACTGATAAAGTTTCAAATTAGACAGCCTATACAGATTTACCAATTATGGTCGTCATAAAAAATTGTCCCAAACTTTGCCAATTAACAAATTATGATTACAATGAAATAATATCTGTATTGCAAAAACTCTTTGTACTCTTTGTAAATAAATTATATTTAAAAATGAATCCTACAAAAGCTATTCAAAGTTTTGAAGTCCTTCCATATAATACATAGGTAGGTACTTGTACTAATTGCTCATTGTGGTCTGGATTAGATTATTACAGTAGTAGTTCATGACAAAGGTTTTCCCCGTCTCCGTCTCATTTAAATTTGGTTGAGATACTTATACGTTATAGAGTACGCAGGCTGTGCAGATCACCTTTATTAAGTATGATTCCACAATTCGACCACTTGAAATAAAAATATTCTCACACTCCTATTATAAGGTTACATTTGAATTTAAACTGGAATTTTCAAAAGAAGTATATATAGATTGTATAGGGCCAATAATAAATTTTGAAAGGGAACTGACGTGTACTCCATGATGCTATATGTATATCTTTGTTATTATATTACATGAAGTACCTACCATATTATTATGTTGGATAGTTACAAGACTGAGGAATATAAGGTGCTTTATTGAAAAAATAAAAATATAAAATAAGGAAAGCCAAAACATTGGTCTGACTGACAATCTAAAGGCGGGTGGTTGGTTTAAGGGTTGAAGTGAGAGACGTGACAGTAATGGAAAACTTGGTAAGCTTTAAATTTGTTACTATTTTATTGATTTGTTGGACACAGGGAGGATGAGGAAAGAGCAATTTGATGTTGATGTTGTTGTTGTGGATGTGGATGTTATCACTATATATTATACCACCTTCTCTTTCGAAAAATGATTTCTCTACCTCGGTCAGTCGTATAGTCGTAATGGCAATTTATTTACAAGTTATGTCTCTGTGTGAGCATAAGGAAGGAACGTAAGAAGGGATGCACACATACAGACAAACTACATAAGAAAAATTACAATGACAGGCTCGACCAAAGTCTGACCAGGATGCACACAGCAAGGAAAATAAAAAAAAACACTCGACCAGTGACACTGCGTCAATTTCCACAAAGTCCAAGTCTATAGGTGTATAACTCAAATCTATCTATTCACACAATATACATACATAATTGAAAGTTTAATGTTTAATTAATTGGATTTAACACAGCATGGCGTTGTGTTGTTATTAGCGTTGGTCGCTTATTTCGTTGCATTTTCTTTCTCGCAAAGCGCCTTTCCCATGAAGCTTTTTCAAATTATTTCTCAAACTTTGCACACACTTGAAAATATGTAAACTGTACAGAAAGGATAGAACTGACTAATATAATACTAATAACACATAATGAAATGCTATAATGATAGTTATAAAAATAAAATTATCACGATCATCTCACACATATGGCAAGGACGGGAAAATATAAAAACAATTCTCCTTTCTTTACTGCTATACTCGACGTGTGGCTTAATTAATTGTACTCAAATTAACGAAATTAATTTTAATGGGATATGTTAATGAAAACTAAAAAAAAATAAAAAAAAATACAAGTTATAAAAATGAAAAATGTAGGTTAGATTGACACTTACATAAATAAGATCTCCCTTGAAACGTTTCCTTAAATTTTCAATGAAAGACTCAGCACTGCTCGCATCACCGAGAAGAACTGCATCATTCACTCCGATTGTGTCTCGTGATTCCAGGTAATTCTCCATTATGAGTCCGCGTTTTCCAGTCACTCACTCACAAGAGAAGGACCATTCACTCTACACAGCAGATACCAGCAGCGCAGCTAATACCTGCAGATTTTTTTTGAAATTGAAAGTTGTATTATTTGTAGTAGTAGTAGTTGTAGTAGCAAAACTTATATAAGTGCACTGATCATTGAAATACACATTAGAATTTTAGAAATTTTGTATGTGTAGGGTCACTTCGACACTGAACTCTCACAGAAGAAAACTCTTAAATAATTTAATAGTAAGTGATAATGGTCATTCCCCGCTCACGTTCACACACAACACCTTTCATGAACTAAACAAATGATTTGGACTGCACAAGGTTTTTTAGACATAATGTAATAACTACAAACTGGCAAGAAGGGATGACAGAGTTTCGACACAAGAAAAAAAGATATTGAATTTTTATGTTTCCGGCAACAGGGACAGCTGAAGACTTTTAGACTTCCTCTCTCTATCTATCTCTTAGAAGCAACTTAGTCTCATGGAATGACGGAATCCGTTTCCCTCCTTTTACTCCTACCCTAACTTACAACTCTATAAAAATGCCAAAATGTCAGTCCTTCAGTAAAAAGGATTGACCATTGATTTCCATAGCCCCATATCTACTAAATTATTTTGTACTTGGTAGCTTCTTGTTTTTCCACTGCTCTGCAAATATAGTTTTTGTCTAAAACTTGTATATTTACAATAAATACAAAACAAAAACTTTGTCATCCATATCATTTGTATTTTGTATATAATTATATATTATATCCTACAAGCACATGCAACAAGTTTGTTAAATACAGGGCACACAAGCCTTGATCTTGTCAATCAGGAGAAGACGATTCAGTGATGATTCCCTCACAAAAAACTAATTCACTCAGCTCGCTCTGCTACAATATATAAGCTCAAGCTATATCCTTTACTTTTATATTCAGGAACCACATATGTACATACATCTCCACCTTACACTTACATGATGAGTTGCACATGTACTTGAGATTTACACATTGTAAAATATAAAGAAATTTTTTGGGAGAGAAAACTAGAAAAACCTCAACCAGCAAAAATTCCTTCTGTTTTTTTTCTTATAATAAAGATAACTCACCACAATTTACAATTTTACAAGAGATAGCCAAAAAAACCAAACTGTAGAGTTTTATAGAGTCAGAGTCGATCATTGGCGCGACGACTTGCATTACAATTGCAAGTAAACAAATATCATCACTTGACACATTTCTTGTCTTCAGTTATGTAGTAAAATATATTTAAAAAAACTGTTAAAAGGGAAATGAGTAAGAGGGGGAAACAAAAATTATATATTGAAGTAACAGATGAATGAGGACCTGTGGCATTAGTAACGTAAGTGCACCAAGAACATTATTTATACACGTAAATAATGTACACTATAAGTTCTGACAGCCGGACTCTCTCTCCCTAGTTCTATCTTCCTTATTGTAAATTGTAAGTTGAAACTCGTTCTCTCGAGTCTCAATTGAGACACTCACTCCTGTACGAAAGCAAGCCAACTGCGAGGGAAGTGAGAAGAACACTACTAGGCTCTCATCTCAAGCTCTCGCAGCAGCTCTACCAGAGTCTTTCTTGACGTTGATAGCGTTTTACGCTTTTTTTTTCAATGTGTTTTAGAAAGGTCTCTGGCTTGATGTCTAATGACTGATCTTTTCTTGATCCTATCTCTCTGTGATATATTTGTTGTTGTGATCGTGGCGTACAAGAGGGATATGAAAGGGCTTGAGGCTTTGAGATGGTCTTGGAAGTTCGTATTGGAATTGAAATTGGAAATACACTTCTCTCCTATGGCTATTGACTCGCGATCTTCCACACTGGGAGCACCTACAACAACTTACAGTATATGCCTTTAGTCAATATAAGGATCTGTGCAGAGCCAATATATATATATAGTTATAGAGTAGCCAAAAGTCTCAGGTATCTTCATCTCTCTCATTTTTTACGAGTTCCATATATTCCATATTCCAAATTCCTAACCAATATTCATCGCGTATGATAAACTTATTACTGAGGATATATGAGTCTGATTTTCAAATTATGAGTCTTAAAAGTCAAGTGAGGGAGATGTAGGTAGGTAACTTACTCACAACCACAGCAGGACCACATCACTTTTGAAAAAATCTCAACACTTTTACTTACGTACCCATACCTACATACATATATATAGGTCCTTATGTCATTGCCTTCGAAATATTCTGTAAGCGTAAGTGTATGCAAATGGGTAGGTACATACGGATTTAGTTAATTCAATCCTATCCCATAGTCATATGTTTACTGTCTCATCTCCAAATCACACCGCTGATCATTTCCAGTCAGAGCTCATCAGGCTGTGAGTGCGAGTACACTGACTGAAGGCCCTGACCATTAGGCAAAGACACAGCTTATACCCACATACGGACCAAAGTAAACTCATTTTAAGATTTGGCAATTGGAATTTAGCCGTGTACCATACAGAGTATCTACCGTCGAGTCGAGGGATGAGACAGACTTTTTACACAGACAGGTTTGAACTCTAACTCTCATACCATACCATACGTGTCCCAACCCATTCTACAACACCCGATCAAAAATCCCATGCGTATAATTGAACGTGGGTGGACTGCCATTACATCATAAATGTGTAGCTGATCTTTCCATTATGCTATATAATGGCATGCATACGTACGTATGCTTAAAAAAGTAATTGAATCAACATTGCGGCAAAGGTAAAATTTGCCGGATGATACTTTCAGTTTGTTGAAATACAGTGTGCAGCTCTTGCCTGTTGTTGTTAAAAGAGATGGACGGCAGAGTATGTACACATGGTCTGTGCCTGTGGAGACTTGTTGAACAGCGACGCGACGGTGGCTCAGCAATAATTTCATTCGGGTATGAATTGGAGTCAGAAAAGGAGTGAACGTGAACCACCCTCGTCTCATTCATACATTATGCAAATTCTGAATGAACATTCATATGCTTCCCTCTGAATGCATCCTCATAATATTTTATTGACATGACAACTATAGCTTGACATATGTAAGGAGAGGGAAATCTCACACATTCTATGAGGTGCCTTCCACCATGTCCAAGAGGTACAAATCCAGTCAGTGTAAGTAAGTATACACACACGGAATAAATATAAAGCATCGTACATATATAGTATATGTATTGTCAATAATCTATACAGTATTTGGATATCTAAAAATGTATGTGCGTAAGGGGAGCTAAACATATTATAATTATATGATATATGAATGAGTACAAAGCTTCTGCTCAATTGAATGGCACTATCATGCTAAAATGGAACATTTGGTTACATTTTGATTACAATTCATATCTCATTATGATCGTAAAATTTATTTCATAGGGCTGGAATGGTCATTAAAAATTAATAATAATTATTGTCTTTTCTATAGGTGATAGTTGCTTAAGTTGCTGTAGGCTCGTGAAGGTGTTATTATTACGTACCTAATTGCATGCTGCATGTGTATAGCTATCTACCTCCAACACTAGTATACGTAATAGCTCTTAGCCTCAATATAAAAATGAATGAAGGGAAACAGTGGAAGCACTTTCGACGATCCCTTTCATATCTGTAGTCAAGTCGTCAAGAGAAGCACTGGTAGGGAGTCAGTCAGGAGATGGAGAGAGAACTAAAACTATATACGCCAATATTTATGTGCATATATAGTGAGTAAAGGGAGTCCGCCGCAGTCGTTTTCGTTTCCCATTCTAGTCATTTGTATTGAAATTGAATTAGGGGACGTGGTCGTGTGCTAATGAAAGAGATATAGAGTTGAAATTAAAATGTATGGAGAAGTCAGAATTAACAATGTTGAATGAAGCAAGTTAATTTAGCTGATCACGGAAATCTCTGAGACAGTGGTAGTCCTGTATTTTTTTTCATATGCCGAGCACGAGCACACACACACACACACATGACAAATTAGGTTTTTACTTTTCCATTTCATCTCTCAAGTTATATTTTTTTGTTGAAGGAAATACATTTAGCCTTTAACACACGCACATACTTAGACACTTCACTTCGTCCATTATACCGGAAATTAAAAAATAGGTTTCCATATTTTAATCTTCGTTTATATTGTGTATTTATGTAGAATCTATAGTCATCTATATGGGAGCTACACCTTTTACGAATATTAGAGAGAGAGAGAGAGGTTCGTCGGGATAAAGTTGGGCTAACTTTAAAAATGTTTGGATTTGGAATTTGGAAGGATATCTTATGATTAGACTGAGTTGTGGGGTGGTGGTGGTGTGACTCTTATTGTGACGTTCTATTCTCTGTAAAATATTATAATATATATAATTAGATATGTAAAATGTTATTTATTTATTGGTTCACACAAACGCATAAATCAAAGGAATGACTCGGAGTACAATTTCGTGACGTCCATATAATTAGGAAATTAATTAATGGTTATGAGCATACAGTCTCTTATATTAGTCATTTATAAAAGGTACACGAAGATTTCAATGTTGAATTTAGTTCAATATATTATTATTTCGCTAGCGCTCCTACTTGTGAAAAGTGTTATGGCATGGCGCATGGGAATAATTGACATAAATTGGCATAATTAATGACGAATATATAATCTGTAGAGGAGATGCTTTGTTGACAACCAGTACCGTTTGAATTCAAACGCGTACACAATAGCTCTGTACAATACAATATTGTCGTAGCAGTTGTAATTTTTTGTCCCCTTTCTATCTTATTGTTAAGTAGACATGTTTTTACATACATGTAGTTAATATAGGCATTAGTATATCCTCACCGTCGTTAACAATACACCACATCTATATCATATGCATATGTACTTACATGTGTAGCAAATTAGTTCCAAATAAGATAATACCAAATACCAAGCAATGAACCTTCAAGGACGATGTTCCTATATATTCGTAAAGTTATATATATTTTAGTCTTTTGAGCACAGCAAAGGAATTTAAAAACAAATCTTATTCTGACTACTTTAAAATATACTGTTCCACCATTACCACTTTTATTTTAATTTTATTTAGCTACGTAATTTTAGTGAATACTTTAACAGAAATTATAAAATAGATTTCACAGCGCTTCTTGTGAGAATTGGCATGAAAATGCTGCTGCCGAATTACATTATGTTATATGTTCACTATTACATGAGACTGAGAGACATTAGTTGTCAGTCATGGCGTCGTCGTCGAAATAGCTCCACTTTGGGTAAACATATACACGTACTCATAATAATATACTGTATTTATATAATATTATCTTAAAAGGGAAGCTTAACATCTTCTATTTAATGCTGATGGCTATAAAGTTTATTTTTACAAACCGTAATAAGAGGTGTAAAACCACAGCGATGCGATGCATAATATATTACTAACGAATTATACTACGCACTTGTACCTATAAAGATGCAATCTTTTTTTTTTAATGTTTATCTTAATAGCATTTTTATGAACATTAAAATCATTTATCTATATCAGGTTCTCCAAAAGCTGTTCGGAATATTTGATTATATATCACTGTTAGGTGTTGCACATGGTATATAGTTTTGAGTGATATTTTTGAATTTCTCTGAATTTTCAATTTATTGAGATATTATATAAATAAACATTCCAACTGCAAAACTATATGTAGTAATATTCCGCAAATAATCTTCAATGAATTAATCCTCCTGGTTTAGCACTATGAGCTGTTGCATTTAAAACAAGATCATAGACGGAGACGGATCATCCTGATCCTGAGTTATCAACTTTAAAGATTGAATTCTAATCTAATGTTAGATGTTACTTATTGCAATGTATTGGCAAAGATAGCCCTGCACAAAATCGAACGTAGCAATGTAGCTTCGTTCGTAACTTAAGACTTAATACAAAGAAGAAAAAAACTTTCCTTTTTTGATGTCCTTATATTTCTTGTTTAACGTGAATACTTAAGACTTGAAACGCCGAATGCCGACGATGCCTATATAGTAAAGGCTTAGGTGCCTTCCCTACCTTCTTCAGAGGGTGGCTTTATTGTAATAGTTTTCTATACTGCTAAGATTTTTAACCTGGATTTTCTTTTTCTTTGTTAACATGCGCTAACAAGCTAATTATATCAGCTAAAATCTGCATACGTGAGATAGTGGGACAGGTTTTGAACTCTTGTATAGCACGTTTTGTATTATATTGACCTATCCAAGTAGACCGCAGTCACCATAACGAAGATTCACTTTGGAAGCTCCTCATTCATTTTTGTTTGTTTATCTAGCGACGTGCTTTCAAGCTGCAGTTTCCCTAAGTATATTATAATGCTGATAACTACAGGAAAATTGATTAGAATTACAAGTCTATATAACTTCAACACACTAAAACTGACATGTTCACATGCTATATATATATATAGTCTCATGTAAAATATAAAAACTATAAACATTTCCCAAAGGAAACTGACCGTGACTCAGCAATAGACTAAAATATATATGTTCTTTAGTTTAATTAAAGTTAGAAAGACGTGAAATGAAAACTGATTTAAAATGCTAAATGAAGCAATTTTACGCTACAGACAAATAAAAAATAAACATATATAGACATTCTACTGCTTAAAAGTGCACTGAACGCTTTAAAATTAATTAGAATACTTTGAATTTATGAATCACTTTTTTTTTAGTTTAGAGATATAATTAGCCAGCGCTGAATTCATCATTCACCTGTCTCATGTACTGTACCTACTTAGGTCCAATGTCCAGCCCAGCAGCGAGTGATAATTTCTTCAAGTAAGAAATATAAGCAATTGACATGCTGCGAGACTATTAGCAACTCTACAGGGACTCTAACTGCATTTAACTGTACGCTATAATTATTGCAGTCTTGAAGTGACATTAAATCAGTTTGGATTTGGAAGTTTGGAACTTTCCATTCTATTAAAATGAGAGAATGAGAGAACCTTCCATGGTTTTCTCAGTACGCTATTCGTAGTTGACGTGCAAATAATCAGCAAATACATTATCTCTGTGTAAATATTGTAAAATATACATTCCATTAAAGTGATCGACATGGAGAAACACACTATATGCACCATTTAATTGTTTAAGTGGAACGTACAAACTTCATTTATTTATGCATGTAAAGTGCCTTCTATTAGAGCTAATGATTATTCTGGATCTGGACAGAGGTATAGACTGACTACTTAGTAATTTAGTAAACACACTCCAATAGGTACGACCACTGATTACTGATTATCTCCTGAAATAGCACCATTTTAGGCATGTAGCTACTTATAATCTCGATTGGATACTGTCACAAACCGTCTTTCCTCTGATAGTACGCCCGTGTACTATTCAAATTCCGACCTTTCAAACCCGCACGGTGTTACAAACCTATTTTCTACAATCTTATAATCGTGTGTTAATAGGCCCGTGAACTATTTAAATTCCTACCTCTCAGACCCGTGTACTCTTACAGATCCGTGTACTACCATGAGCCCGTGTACAATCACAGGAATTACGGTTTAGTATAATATGTACGTACTGGTATGTAGTCGTAATCATGTGTAAATTCCTAATTTTAATACACTTCAGCTATCAGCATCTGATTTTGGTATTCCTAGAATTACATAAGTACCACCTAGGTACATGCATAAATTCCCCTGAATCTTTTTTCCAACACTTGCATTTAATTTAATTTTTTTAATACTTTGCTGTTGACATTTTCAAATATTCTGCACCATATAAAAATTCTAACTGATTAAAAATATTGTATATATGATGATAAATAATAAGAAAAATTTTCACTTTAAAACGTGGACTCAAAAAGTACCTACTACTTCACTCAATAATGAGCTCAAACGTAACACGACTCAGACTCAGTGCATTTTTCTTTGAGCTAATTGGTTCAAAGATTTTCTGACTAAATAAACCTCCTCCCAAAAAGTATAGAAATAATCTGTCACAAATCAGAAGCCTAATTTTTGCAGTTTGTTTGTATTCTCTCGGATTAAGAGAGAATTTACAACAGCAAGTAGGAGGTGGGGTATTTAAAAGTCAGTCAGTAATTTAAAAGGTTATCCAAAGAATATTGTTGGCGTGGGTCAAAAGATAAATATTATGTTCTCAAAAAAAGTGTCAAGTCTTGTATAGTCTCATTCTAATCTCGGACGATTGACATGCCTTGGGTACATTTGATATAGACGTGTACAAAGATATGTTTGAAC
>JAQFZE010000655.1:0-23766 GCA_034695245.1 Dicyrtomina saundersi | reverse complement strand
CTTTTGTGCTATGGAATTGGCGGTAATTCTAAGTATTATTTATAGAATGGGACAGAGGTGGAGTTCCGTCTCCACACTTTAAATTACGTCATAAAATTGACAAAGGAAATTAAATCAGGAGCCAAAGAAAATTCCTTTAGGTAGGAACATACAAATCATTATAAGGTTCCTACAGAGGAGTGCCTATAATTATACGCACATGAAATACTGCCCCAGTATTTAGACAAAACCACAACAAGTGATCTGATGAGTGAACTAGGTTGATCGTAAAAAAAATTACATGTCTTCATTGAAGATTGAAGAATCAAAATGACCATATCGATTTTCCGCTTTTTACAAAATGCACTATCTTCATAAACATTAAAATATCGTGATCTTGAAAGTATGTTGCTAGACCATTGTACTTACATTTCAAAACCCATTGCATATAGAAAATTTTAAAATTCTCAGAAACAAGTACACAATTATTTTGGAATTTAAATAACATTTATGGCAAAGAGCATTTTGCACTTTTTAAATAACAAGTAAATAATACATTTTTATAACATTTTAAAAATGTGTAAATAAAACTATTTACACGTTTCAAAAACACTTGATTATAACATTTTCAATTCTCAGAAACAAGTAAACAAAACATTTTGCAATTTGAAAAACACTCAATGCGAAGAACATTTTGCACTTTTTAGAAACATGTAAATGAAACATTTTACACTTCTCTAATCAAGTAAACAGAACATTTTGGAATTTAAGAAAAACTTATTGCTAGAGGAAATTTCACACATTTTTCAAGAACAATTAATTAACCAATTTCACACACTTTTCAAAAGCATGTAAATAGAACATTTTGAATTTGTTCAAAAATACTAGTACGCAACATTTTATGTATTTATATCGTTCATTATTTTTTTAACATAGCTCATTTTAACTCTAGCTTAAATGGATCATTTTAATACTTCTTATCGTTATACGGTTATACTATAGGGTGCAAAATTAATACATCACAAGGACTAAAAAAGTACCTACATACTGATTATTATCATCAATCCGGTGTTATTTTCAAATCAGAGAATGAAAATGATTCACTTTTATTAACCATCGTTAAGTGTTCATCGTACGAACCGTCAACCGTACATAACTAATAACAATAACTATCTCCAGTATGTAGTTTTGACAATGACGCATTTGAAGTTGCACACAATTCATATAGTTAATGCATTAAATTCCTGTCCATAAAATCCTTTCAGTGTTCATCCAGTTCTGCACATTCAGTGACAGTGTGAGCTTCAGTGGATAAAGTTAACCTTATTACTGTGTCTCATAGACAATGCAAAGCATTAAATTCACCGTTTGAAATCTCACTAGCCAGTCAGTGGAGGCAATATTTACCTTTTAAAATTGTATTTGCTGTCTGTATTTCTTGCATCTTTAGAATAAATGGTAATTAATTTTAATTGCCGCAGTACGCAGGGTCGGATAGTGTGGCCAGCGCAGGTAGCCCCGGCTGCTTGAATTTTCTCAAAACATGTAAATGGAACATTTTGCGCTTTTCAAAAACATGTAAAAAAAAATATTTTAACTTTTCTTAAATACGGAAAAAAAGTATTTTGACTTTTCAAAAACATGCAAATAAATTTTTTGGTACATTTCAAAAACATGCAAATAAAATATCTTCCACATTTCTCGAAACATGTAAATGGTACATTTTGCACTTTTTGAATCAAGTTAACAGAACATTTTACACTTTTTGAAAACATGCAAATACAACAATTTGCTTCACTGAAGATAACCATTAATAAAATCTTAAGGGTGGTTTTTGTATGAAAACAAATTGCTGCCTAAAAACTAATTCCTTTGTCCGGCCCCGGTAGTACGGGAAATACAAGAAGTGATTGAAACGTCCGTAAAAAAATAATAAATTACTAAGCGCGATAGCTCTAGCTGTAAAATTAAAGTAAAGTCATAGCGTTTAGTGGGATTCATCAAAAGTTAAAATAATTAATTATTTTCAGTAAAGTGACTGGAAATCGGTGACTCAGAAAGAAAAAAAAGTAGTCATGTCGTTAACTCGGCTAATTTCATTTCTATTGATGTTGCGTCTTGGCTCCTCGTGTTTCCATATTGAGACTGATTGTCAAGAGCGTAATGTGTCTATGGGGCGATTTGGCTGGTTCTTTAGAACACAAAATCTTGAAGAAGATGGTTTGGCAGTCCGCATCCTGATGCTTGAAGGGGAAGTGGAAGCCTTTTATAAATACGGTGAGGACGAGGGAGTGCCAACGGCGGAAACCGTCTTCCCTCCCATATCCCGCACTCGCAATGACGGACCTTTACACACGAATGGCACTGTGACGCTCATCTCAATGAGGAAATGCCCGGGATTTCGGGATCCAGATGATAAATTTTATAAGTTCAGTCCACGAAAAGTAAGAACTTTTTAAAATTTCAATACACAATCTCCAACATAATTTTCAATTGAATTCTCTATATAATTACGATCTATATCGTGAACCTTTTATTTATTTTGTTTTCCACCTTTACAGAGTGCTAGGATCCATCTTGCCATGATTGGAGTAGCAGAGAGGAGCAGATACGATTGGGATGAGTACGGTGCAGGATTAGTAAGCACACATGTTCACTTTATTACTTTATTTTAACTTTAATGAATTGTACCTACGACCTACAGCCCAATTAAATACCAATTTAATTGAAAATTTGTTGTCTCCTGTTGTGACTATAACATTCCAGCCAAGTCCTTGTTCCGAAAATGCGACTGCGAGCATCCATACAACTACCACGACAGCTGCCATCCCCCCAAGCGAAGGATCGGGAAAGGACACAAAACAACCTGGTGGAATAATTTACATCTTGATATTGAGCACTACTGTTACATTGCTTCGGATCATCTTCTAATTTAAAAGATGAACCTGTACAATGGACATTTTAACTTTTTTGGCGGAGAAACAGGGATAAACCGTTAAAGTTTATTGAGAATATTTGAATTATTAAAATAATTAGAATAAGATATGTGACAAAATTAAGTAGGACCTGTGTAAATATCTATAATATAGTTGCATTATTTTATGCTAATATTAATAGATATTTTACCTCTGGGGTGAAGGCGATTGGGGCATACATCCAGTCTAAATTTAAAAAGTATTGTAAAAACAAGTCTAACTATATTTGTAAACAGAAATTGGCGATATGAAAACAATATGAGTGTGAAAAACAATCCTTTTGTTTGGCAATAATTTCATTTAAAGATGGGCTTGAGCCACATTGCATCTTCAACAGGACTAAAAGTATGTATAAGTAGCCACATTTAGCTTGTTTGACATGTAAATGTACATGCTTTTTTAACTTCCTAGTTTTAATAATTGTAATTTTCTACTTATACGCCAATAGATGAATAT
The DNA here is from genome assembly GCA_034695245.1 of Dicyrtomina saundersi. Taxonomy (NCBI): domain Eukaryota; kingdom Metazoa; phylum Arthropoda; class Collembola; order Symphypleona; family Dicyrtomidae; genus Dicyrtomina; species Dicyrtomina saundersi. The sequence continues at coordinate 20,356 of JAQFZE010000655.1, read as the reverse complement.
AATGAAATATTAGGAGACGTTATTTTGAATTCCTCACGAAATAAATTATATAAAATTCATTCAACATTTGATTTTGTGTTTTTTTTCTTGGAGATTTTTAGAAAATCGATGCCGAGTTGCCAAGTATGGCAAAAATACCGGACATGACTGCATATAGACGGACAAAAAAGTATGATTTATAGTAGTGTCTGATTTAGTACGATTATTACATATGTTAGGTAATGCAATTTCTTTTTAGTCCCTATAATTAAATGCGTGGCGCACAAAATCCTTCAATAGTAATAATTATTAAAAAATACATGGATTAAATACATTCATCGGATCAGATTGTCAATCAGTACTTTATGTGTTCGGTTCTCCGTCAGTCCGTCAGTCATTGAAGGTTTTCAAATGCTACTCAATTTACATACAAAATAATTGATGTTTTTTTTTGAATCAGCACATTAATAATTCTTTTCATTTTCAAAATGATTTAGTGGCACCAGGCACCTTGCTCTTGACTCTTGAGAGCAGTTTCGCCTAGAAATAAAATGTAGACATTGCAGACGATAAAATCTGATTGTCTGTATATATTTATTAAATGAACTTGTTTTTGTTGTTTGCTGAGGGTGGGTGGGGGAGTCTACCAGTGATAAGGGGCATGCCACCAATACAATGGCGCCATTTATGAAGGACCCGTAAGTCGTTTGAATATATGAGACATGAGCATGAGATTAATGAGATGTGGAAAAATCTATATATAATTATTTGACATAAAGTAAAACTGGAATTATCATCGACCAGTGGGAAGTGGAAAATTCTAGAAAGTAAAATAATATTTCATTTCATATATGTAGTTGTTGATGTCGTCAGCTGTTAGGGATCGCCCATAAATGTCGTCACTTGTAGGGTCAGTGGGCATACTACGATTGATGAAGTCTAATGCTAAAGATACCCATTTCATCTATCGTATCAATTTGTAAGTATTTTGGACGATTAGCAAGATTAACGTTATATAATGTGTAGTAGAAAATCTTGATAGGTTTCATGGTAAGACTGGAACGAATCTATATAGTGTGTAGCTATTGGGCCATTTAAATGCATTTTTTAATTTATTGTTCTGTTTAATTTTACAAACAATATAAATGAATTTTAGGAACACGAATAAATAGGCAACTATATTGAATACTATCGTGTAATTGTGAATGTGAAGGGTTTCGTAGCTCGCGTTACACACATGAATAGGGAGATGACTTTCACACTTCCAAATCTTGACGCTTGTTGTTTGATAAATATAATTTTAGTCATATATCTGTATACAGAAAGATTACGTAGGCAATAATATTATGAAATTATTCAAATGTATACTAGGTACTAATATATGGCCGATGAAGCCTTCAAATGACCTGTTTACATTTTCAACTAAGAACAACATCAACTATTTACAATAGCAAACTAAAACTTCTTAAGCCTAAAAAAAAATGCCAGGCAAATAACTTGCACTTTTTGAAAACATTACTAGAACATATTACAAATTTTTCAAAAACGTGTAAATAAAACATTTTACAGTTTTTAAAAACGTGTGAGTAAACAGATGATTTGGTACTTTTTATAAACATTTAAATGCATCATTTTACACTGTTTAGAGATATTTAGGTAGAACATTTTGAAATTTTCAAGAACATATAAATGGAATATTTTAATTTTTCAAAATCATTCAATATTATTTTTTCGTATTTACCCGTTCAAGTTTATTTTACACAACTCATTCTAATTGTAGCTTAAGTTACAGATGGGCCGCTTGGATTCTTCACTCAGGACACGTACCACGCAATAACTACACAAATGCAATAAAGACAGTGTGTAGATAGATGTTTTGTACGCGGTCACTGACGGTCTACAGTGTAGACTCTACACTGATCACACATCTCAGCAACGCCGATGAAATCATAAAACTAAATCAGAATCTGCTATCTCATTATCCACTTGTAATACTTATGACTCATAAAGTTAGGCCTGCATTTTCACTGAAAATAGGGATTAGGGCTATACACTCCAAGAGTTGGTAGAGAAAAGATACATGACCTTTACACTCCAACAGAGAAGATACGAATACGAATGCCCACAACATACACGATAAGGATCTTTCTTAAATAATGTCATCGAAATATCTTCAAATATCACTACTTTTAGGACCCGATCAGCCTGTCATACCATCAATTTAAGCAGTGAGTAGATGGCTATAATTATATTTAACATAAAATGTCATCAGTATCGAAAGAACATATTATATTAATTGAATACCCATGACGTCATTTGTGGACCACCACTAAGGCACGTACCTATAACACCTTTTTTCTGTGTTTGTATCAATTTTCTTTCATTGCATATTTATTATATACTTCTGTCTTATGTACAAACCTATTTGAAGGGCTGTGTTTGTAAGAAGTTGATAATGTTGGTATAATTTTGTATGTATTTGAATTTTTCATTTGATTGCCTGGAACGTTGTGAAATAATTTAAGTCGTAAAAAGAATTTTGGTAAACAAGCCATGTGTTTAAATGTAAAAGTTCCGACGTTTGGTTTTCGTATTTTATGTCGTCGTTGTGTTTGGCAAATACGACAGGTATAGGGAATAATATACGGAATTCTGGAAAGTTCTGTTGTTTGTACGTAGGTATGAAGGGAAAGGGATGTATTGTTTTAAAGATTCCTTAGCTAGATTAATAGTTAGTATGACGGTGGACACTGAAAGAAACAGACAAAGAATTAGTACTGTCCTAAAGTTTAACTTTAATGCTGGCTGTTAAGTTATTTGACTTCTAAAATCTAATTAATTATTTTTGTGTTGGAATTTTGAATGAGTGATATTAGTATTAATACAATACGCTTCGACCTGGTTGGCCGGTATATTTTTGAGTGAGTTCATTGTATGGGTTATTCCGCTTATTCTTCATTAACCAAGTCGTTTTATGTCTGTATCCATTCAAATTCAACACTAACTTCAGTTTGTAATTTGTAATAATTACTGGTTCCGTTGTTCATTCCTACTTTTGCTTTTCGTCAATACTAAAAACTAATAGAACCTGTAATTATCTACTATTACACAAGAGACCTATTTACTATTGCTGTGTAATCCCAAATTGGTGAAACTTCCAATAATTAACATCGGAAATTGGAAGCTTATTCCCTCATCACACTGTACTTGTCACTTGTTAGTGTACGTAATGGAAGATAAGTTGCAGAGTGAATTTTTAGTCTTGGAGGAGGAGGAGGATCATTCTTCGACGAATCAAATGGTAAATAATTAACTATTTACTGTATTACGACACAAGTTATAATTTAAGCTTTTTTTAACTCTCTAGTCAGCTTGCAAAGTTATGAATGAAGTTTACACTTTTAATCATTTTAAATTTTAGTATCTGGAAGGTAAGGTACGAACAGCTACAAAACCTAGTTATCACCATTAACCATATTGGGGTGAAGTTTTTTTATGTGACTCGGTTACTGTACTAACTAATAACAAAGTAAAGTTGTCAGAGCGTATTTTCCAAACTTTGTAAAAGTTTATACATAACTATGCCAAACGCCTTCAAAATAAAAAAATGTTTGATTGTAACAGGGATTTAAAAGATTACGTTAAATTATATGGATAGTACGTAGAAGTTATCTCAATAGTTAATAGTCAGATAGTTGCTATATTGTTGCTAGTGGCCGGAACAGTAATTCATAATTCAGAGTTGGTATTAATTTTAACTGCAGGAAAATTTTTTATTTAAGTATAACATAATTTTTATAGACTGAAACGCGAAGTTCGCACAAGCGAAACTTGGAGACTGTACTTGACGAAGAAGAAGACACTGAAGGCGGGTCATCAAAGCGACAAGTTAATCCGAAACCAACCAGTTCTGTGTCCCAATGCTATAGAGACGTTCCTCTAGAGGAATTTGCATTTTCAATTGACCACGTACGTCAATAAATCGAGGCTTCTTGATTTAAATTTGTTGTAAAATTTCTTATTTAAGTTTAGGCATATTGCTCATAACCATATGCAATTAAAAGTCACAGTAAACATGTAATTAGGTGAATAAAAATTTAATGAGAGATTTAATTGTTTCAGAAATTTAGCATAGTGTAGCACATTGATTAAAGCAAAATAAAAACTGTATTCGTTTCAGGTCCTTGAAGGAATTCTGAGTTCGCTGGATAAAAAATCTTTGCTTCAATGTCGACTTGTGTCCCACCGTTGGCGACTCGCTTCAAGTGCCGTGCTAAAACTGAACCGGAAAGACGTTCCTATTTTATTCACCTACAATGAACGCTATAAAGCTCATATTATTTCCTCGGCGGATCCTGGTAGTCCTGAATTTCACAAATTTCTCGACCAGTTTAAATTGCAGGACCTGACACAGTTTCTGCAGAAGTATTTCATGCCCACCGGCCCTTTTACATTAGACACATTTCCTTGCAACACGATTGGGATCCGTGGCGGTCCCTTTTTCAATGTAGAAGTACGAAGTTTTCTTGACATCTACGGAAAGTACATCCGCATCTTACGCGTGAATTTTTCTGGTGGTCACTACACGAGCTGTTCCCATTTAGTGAAGCAGTTGGATTATATTTTGTGTGTGCAAGTCCCAAACCTAGAATTTTTTAGATTTCGTACGAGTTGTGGCAACCTATTTCCAGACTTGCCTATAAATGGTATTAGAGGAGGCAAAAATCCGAAAAATCCAGGACCAAAAAATACCAGACTACACACTCTGACGATTGGGCGTGTTCCAAGAAGCATCCTAGAAAGCATTATTGGGAATTGCCCCAACTTAAAACAAATTAATCTGGATTTTAAAAATATGAATTTACTCATGAAACCAATCAACCGAATGCACCTTCTACGAGAGTTTCGCATCAGGGATCGACATCGTCCTGAACGTCCTTCTCGCATGCTTCGAAAAGCAGAAGCAGCCATTACTTCGATGCCGCTCGGAAATCCACCGGTCAAGTTCACTTCCTTATACATAAACTTCGACAGCGTAAATTTGTACGTATTTTTTGACAATCCTAGACTAACTGCATGCATTTTCTTACAAGATTTAATCCTGCTGTAGGCAAATATTTCATGAACGGACAAACAATCGAGTGTAGTTATAATAAATAATATTGATTACAAAATAGGTACCTAAACCACTTAATTCATTATTTCCATAAGGTGGGTCTTGGACGCAGCAAGGACGAGAACCTGTCTTGTGAGATTGATAAACAAAACAAAATGAGGGCAGTTGGGACACGCTGGAGTCAATAACCTTCAAAAATTACAATTCAGATTACTCACTTAATGAAATCAATTGGCCACTAGTCTTGCCTAAAGTAGATAAACTCAAGCTTCACCCTCGAGATTCCTGTGGTTTAGAAATATTTCCGTTAGACGGGACGTTTGAGATTCAACAAGCATTCCCAAAATTGAAGGAAGTTAACTATGATGTGGCTGTGTGTGGGAATATTCAAAATTCGAGGCTGAAAGACTTCTCAAACAAACTTAATTTAGGGCCTGTCCTGAGTGTTGTGCGTGTGAAGGTGAATATTCTTTTGAAAAGAAGTACATCAGAAGTTGAGGCGACAGAAGTTCGTCAAGTTCAAGACCAATATTCCATTGTCTTGTTAAGCAGGTTATTTCCGATGGCTGAACGTTCGCTGAAATTTCGACGCTCTCAGTTGTGAACAGATCTTCTATGTCTTTGCGTTACTGACTTTTGATTGGGAAAATTTTAAATGTGCTGTTAACATGAATTCGATGTTAAGGTAGAGAAAATACATAATGAACTATTTTTCTTACTTTAAGTTGTTTGATGTCGCGTGTCACGACGTGTTTCTGCTTGATATGTGTCGTTCGTAGTAAGAATAGAAAGAACCTATGAGGTAGCTATTAGATTATTTAGTTGTATTAAATTTGTACTGGCTGTGCTGTTAGGTTGCACATACAATATGACTACTTTTTAAGAACGCGAATAAATGGGCAACTAAATTAAATATTAACGTGTAATTGCAAAATGTTTTGTGGCCCGAGTCACAGATTAGTGGCGAGATGACTTTTACACTACACTTCCACATCTTGACGCTTCTATTTTGTCAAATATAATTTTAGTTTAGCATAATATATACAACCGTAATACTTAGACAGGCAATAATATTATGATAGAATGCATATATATATAAATAATTATATCACCAATGAATACACGAAATGACTAAATGACCTATCTTCATTTTCAGCAAGAAAACAAATCAAATATTTACCGTGTTCATGAAATTCAAAATTGTTGATTTGATCTTGTGATACAACTTATAATGAGGGACGCATTATTATTGCTGATTTCCCAGGTCGCATCAGATATTCAGCCAATACAAATTAATGTGTTCGATTCCCTGTCATTGAGGGGTTTCAAATTCTACTCAATGTACGTACCAAATAATTCTTGAACAATATTCCTTTGCATCAATCAACGCGTTAATAATTATTTCATATTTGATGTAGTAGTATCAGGAACTATGCACTTAATTACAATTTCGCCTAGAAATAAAATGCACTTTTAATAACTAATAACAAATCATTCAAATGAAAAAATATATTTTACTTTTAAAAAACCAATCAAATACTGAAACATTTTCCATTTATCAAGATCCTTGCAATAAATAAATAATTTATGCACTTTTTTAAACCAAGCAATTAACATTTCAATTTTGAGTCTCATTGAGTGTCTTATTTAACAGTCAACAGTTTAATTTTGATTCTAGCTTTTATTGGAAATGCTCCGTGTTGCTTTGTTACTAATGATAACATGTCAACTGTATAAAAGCAAAACGATCCGCTATAACTACTACACAAAAAAACATGATTGGCTTATGAAGCAATAAATGCTCATACTGAAAAGAATGTAAGAGTTAAAAGAAGTAAGAGAAAAAACGTAACTGCGCAGTAACAAATCGGAAATTCTATTATTTATTTGATTTACAAACTGATTAACTTTGAGTTTAATAAATGACGTACCATGTATAAAATGTTAATGTGCTTAATGATTTTATACATTATAGAAATTTTAAACCCATCGCGTTGCATTGGCGAGAATAATTATAGGATGGGCCCACGTGAGTGGGAAGCGTGCAGAGTGTGCGTACTTTTTTGTAACTATTACTATTGTTTTTAGTAAATTAAATGAGATATGCTCCAACATCTATGTAATTAATTATTATAAGGGGAAGTATTTTTCAAAATTTGTATATGTACATGATTATTATTGCATAAGAAATAAAAAGAAGAACCCCTGCCAACTCAAAGCTTGAGCTTATTCCAGGTTGTTGCGTGGTGTGAGTGTCAACTGTGGTTGTAGTTGGAGTTGTGGTGCTTGTGCCGTTGGGAAGGTTAAGTGCAGCATTTTGAGGGCTCCCATTACACCGATGTGTGTTGCAAACACAATACTGAGTGAAAGTGCTTTTATCATCGCTTGACCAGTCGCTACGGTTTTTCCACCCGGCTATCTCTACATCGTCAGCACAACCAACCTCTGTCCTGTCCTATAAACTTCACCGCGGCGACGGAACTTTCTTCTAGACTCTGTTCTTCCGTCAGTCAAAGTTCCAAAAACGTATGAGGCAGTAATTTGTTCCAGCTGAGCATGAAATTGTCAAATTGCATTCTCATTTCCACAATAGCTGCTTCATTAGGTCCTATAACTAAACAACTGTAGCATTCCAATCCATTGACGTCTAATAATATAATTATTAATTATGATTGTGTTTTTCAAGTTATATGGAGCTCGAAAATTTCAATAAAGGAGTGTTATTCGTAATTATGTAAAAAATAACATTGATTAATGCTATGTGGTTATTTGTTTTGTTGATGGACGTGACAATTAAAAAAATAATATACTAACCAATAGTGATGACACAATAAAGGAGCATTGCCAACGTCAAATTAAGGACACAAAAAATTTGAAGACCCTATGTTTTTTTAACTTCGAATTTATTCTTAATCGTGATTGTAAATTATGTTAGACATATTGTAAAAGTTTTGTAATACTTTCTGCTTTGCAAGTTAAAGCATGGTAAATAAAATATTATATATCAACTGACTGTGCTTCGTGTAATTAGCGTAATACAAACAACTGGCTATAGACGGAGTTGAAGAGTAAAAACAAAAATAATTTGTCATCCGCGTGTTAAGATTTTTCAACGTATGTACTCATTTTCAATTGGCGTTGCTATTTACAAATCACATTTTGATTTCAACTTAAATTTGATATAGGCCATGTTGACTCTTCGCTGACATTAATTTTACAACTACTCATAGTTTAAGCAAATTTAAATTATTTGATGTACAATTCAGAAATTTCCACATTTACAGGGCATACATTAGCCTTATCCAGACAATTGTTTTGATCTAAAAATTAACCATAGGGATGTTAAAATGTACCATTGGAGCTATACTTTTGACTCTGTTTCTACATTGATATGAAATCGATTTAAAAATTGCATGCAAATAATTACTTCGTATTTATGTCATTTAATGTATCGCCAGTGAAGAGTCAATATCGCCCATCTCCAATGTAGTCATAAATAAAATTGAACCTATAGGTAAAAATGACACTGTAGTTTGAATATTGTAAAAAAGTTAATAACAAGTTTTCAAATGGGCGCAGAATAGTTGATATACATATTTTTGAAAAGTAAACAGACTTCACTGAAACGGTTTTGAAGAATTCAAAAAGTTATATTTACAAGCATTCAGGATCATCATGCTTAATAATATGTTTAAATATAGTGCTTTTTTGAGTTCAGCCTAAAATTGAAATGAGTCGTATTGTTACTTCACAAACAATAATTATTGTTATTTTATTTTGTGGGTCTATGTTTTCTACATCTTGAAGCAAATGTGCGACGATTCGTTTGATATTTTCAGTTCATGCGGCATTAATTATGTCATGTTTCTTTCATTATTTAATTTTTACATTAAAACACAAATTACTTAACGGAAATATTGCATCCGTGTTGAGACAGATGTTAAAGTGATTAATTCAGTTTGATTGATGGAATTAAACAATTTCGTTGCTTATCAATCATGTGATATGAACTGTTGCAGGTTAAAACTCAAATCTCAACCTGTGACATAGAAAACTGGTACATAATAATTTTATTGCATATTTAGATTTAGCCTGTCTTGTGTACTGCTTAAGTAACTATGTAGTTGAAGTTAGGAATGTTCCGCTCAATTTTTATTGCACACATATTTGTTCCAAAAATTATAGATCAGTGGCACTTCAACGTCAAATTCAAAGCTGTAAATAATTAAAAACTGTGTCAATCAAATAAATTCGTAATCTGACCGTGTGATAAAATTGCTAAATCCATATAACATGCCACATGAGTAGAAGCTCAACGCATCAGAGAACACGTGCATATTGATTTGACGTGGTGGGATAGTTGCGCAATGGAATGGCAAGATATTGAAAACTCAATTTGTTTTATTTAATTCAAGTGATTTGTATTGCGACAAGTTCAAACTGGAGATAATGGAATTTTAATTAATTCCAAACTATAAATACAAAAAACAAATGGGCAGTCACTTCTTTTCAACTACTGTGTCCAGGTCCAAATTAAACTGCTCGAGTTCCTTTGTCATCGTCACACTGCTGATCAAGTTCAAAGGTACTGTAAAAAATCAAAATTGTGTAAGTAATTAACTTTATTTTATATTTCCTATATTGGGCAACTCATATTATTGTCACATTCCGATCCCACAGCCCTGTAAATTATAACACGCTTGTTAACTTTAAGAGGAACACAGTAAACTGTTTTAATATTTTTATTCAAAGTATTGTATTCTTAAAGGTAGTTTTACATTATTTTTTTAAACTTTTTTAGAAAACGTGTCCTTAAATCGAGTTAAATTAATTCTAAAATATTCCTACTTGAGCCACCATGGCGTTGTTGAGACAAACTCAGCTGGGATGTGCGACTCTTGTGTTGACTGTGCTTCTTGGTCTGAGTTCCACTGGAGAGGGATTTAAGCAGGAGCTGTGGATGTACAAAGAAGACGGCACCGGTTTGTACTTTGACACCCACGTCCCGGATTTGACTGAATTCAGCGCAACTCTTCCAAACATCACGAAAGTTTGCGGAATGGGAGTGTACGTCAAATTATTTGAACTGTGTTTTATTGAACTCCCTCTACCATAATTTTATTTTTTATTGGCTTTAAATTTTCTATGTTGAAGCGTATTGTTTGAGTCGTTTCATTCACACAAATTAAAAATGAATTAATAAATTTGTAATAATTGGAGTAAATTATGATTTAATATTGTGTAGATGGTTACTTTCCTCAGCGGTTAACTATCAAACATTGTATGCACATGTCGGCAGTTGGACAAAGGAGATAGGTTGTGGCGCATTGAATGTGACGACTGTGAAATCGCTCCGACACTTGGCAGCTAATGACACTGCAACGGACGCCATCAGCTTGTACTCTGGGGATGGTTTGGTAGGTGAAGAAATTTTCGTACCCAGGGCCAAGACAGATATATCAATTCCAATACTAACTTTTGCTGCGACTGGCACCTCTGACTGGATGCTCTTTGAAGGAAAGATTTTGGACGGAAAGTCAATTTGCTTTCAAGTCGCGCTTTCTGGTATGGAGTTGAATTACGGCTATGTTAGTACCTTGAATATGACCACAATTGGTTCACTTTTCATAGGCTGTGATTTATACGAAATTCAATTGTACAAAGAATCCATCTTATTGTAAACCTAAGTTGGGAAATCGATTAGTTTACTGAATAAATGAATAAATAAACAAAAATAAAAATTACACAGCTATTTCTTTATTTCGTAAGTCAAACCTTCTCACCCAGTATGTAACGTGTAAGCCTCCTACTTTTTAAGGCTGATGCAAAAATAAAATTCATAGATACAATTTGTACACAAGAGATCGTCAGTGAAGAAACAAAATGATTCATACCTGGATTAGGCTATATTAAATATGAAGTATGTCTTAAAAACACTAAAGCAAAATAATTTGACACACTGTGCTAATGACGAGTTGTTTAAAAGGTGCAAAATATTTTATTAACTTTTTGAATTAAACTAAAATAAAATACATTTTATTAAATTGTTTCTGTAAAGTGCAACATTTTCTTTCTACATGTTTTTAAAAATTGCAAAATTTTATATTTTGCTTTTCCCAGACCGCAAGAATCTCGAGGAAGAAGCGTAAGATTACCAACTTTAGGCATGACTCGGTGCCAGTTGATTCCATTGAGTGCGTTTGCATCGTAATCTTCCAAGTAAATTGACTCGAGCGTGTCCCAACTGCACTCAACGACTTTGTTAATCAGTCGCACAAAACCGAGTCGAATTTGTCTATGGATCCAGCTACTCCAAACAGTTCTACCAAAAATAAAATATTTTTTTATTTTTTCAAATAGATTGAATACATGAAATTTAAGTCTATTCCACAAATTATGTGAATGATTCACTCGGTCAAGTTAAAACGATCTACAAAGTAAATGCATTGTCAAAAAATCCTTACGGTTCTGTTTCCCAGAATAATATGGATAAGGAAGTTAGCTTTATTGAAGGGTTTCCCGCGGGTATCGAAGAAATGGCAGATTCAATGTCATAAATCAAGCGAGATGTAATCGAAGTATTATGTGGAGCAACGATGTGAAGCTGTCGAAGAAACCGCATTCGGTTGACTGAATCCATGAGTAAATCTCTAACTTGAGAAGCCACGCTGATTTTGTCCAAGTTCGGGAAATTCGACAAAATATTTTCTAAGATGCTTTTCAGAATGTCCCCTCCCGTTGTTAGAGTGCGTAAGCTGGTATTTGGCCCCCACGATTGACTGACTTTTTGATCTCCAGTACACTTAGAGGTGAGATGATGTGGATGTTTAACACCCGTATAATCCATACAAAAATTCAAAACTTCCACGTTCGGAGCTTGAGAACACAAAATATGTTCCAACTTGTTTAGCAAATCGGAACAGTTTATGCGCGGATCATTCTCAGTATAAGCCAAGCTCAAGTTTCGGATGTGGTTTCCAAACGTGTCGAGGAAAGCTCGGACATGTGGATTAAAAACGGAACCGTGCCGGATCTCAATCGTGTTGCAAGGAAATGTATCTATAGTAAAAGGTCCTGCCGCTGTGTAGGAATTCTTCAGGAAATGTGTCAGGTCCTGTAGTTTTAACTTGCGGACTGCTTCGGGAAATTTGCGGCTACGAACAGTAGCAGACGAAATAACGTGAGCTTTATAGTGACCATTGTAGGTAAAGGAAATACGCATGCTTTTCTTTTTCATAACTGTTTTTGAAGCGTGCTTCCAACGGAGCGATACAAGTCGACATTGAAGCAACGAATTTTGATCTAGTGAATTTAGGATTTTTTCGAGAACCTGAAAGGAATAAAATTTATTTTGGCTTCATCAATGCACACATACAATAATATCGTTGTGAAGAACCAAAATGACCCATATCCAATCAAAATGAGCTATGCCATAAAAACAAAGCGAGAAGCATGAGTAAAATGTTACTTAGGAGTCTTTAAAAACAGTAAAATTTTCTATTTACATGTTTTTGAAAAGTGTAAAATTTTCTATTTACATGATTTTAGAAAGGTAAAAAAAATTATACTTTTTATTTTTAAAATTAGTATCATTAATACTTTACCTTCTACACACGTTAAACAAATTACGAAAAAATTATTTTAGAAATTAGTTATTTTTTTTTACAATATAGAGGTCAGCTGTGCTGTGATTAGGATAGACTAAAGTTGGGGAAACGAGACTCCATAGACGGAATACGAAATAATGTAGAAGACTGACACCTAATCAGATTTAGAATCTAATCACCTTTTGTAATATAATTATTAATTAAAAAGCTAACTAACGAAGTAAACTAATGCAGCTGTAGCTGTAAAAAATGTAGAGACGTAGAGTGCAGTACGGTTGATCTTAAGAAATCAAAGTAAAGATTTGTGACTGGGAAAGAAAGTCGCTATGCTATTAACTTGGGCAATATTGTTTTTATGGGCGTTGCGTCATGGCTCCTCAGTTCCCATTCCTAGGGAGAGCACTTCACATAATCAGACTGCACTTGCAGGTCCAGGGCTTTATCAGACAATAAGAATTCGAGAAGAGGGCATGGCTGCCTACATTACTACGTTGGAGGGGGAAATGAAAGCCTTTTATAAATACGACGACCAGCAAAATACCCAACCATATGATGACATATCCCCCATTAACAATGATGGGGCTGTAAACACTAATGGTACTCCGACACTTATCCCAATGCGAACATGCCCCGCCGGTTTCGATCCACTTACTTAATATCAACAAGTAGGATCTGTTATGAAAATATGTTTACATAGTTAATTTCAAATTCCATCATTAATGTCCAATTATACATTGTGTTGTCAGAATTTCATTACTCAGGTTGTTAATCCTGTCTTATCTGTGTTTCCTTTCCACGTCTGATCTCATTCATATCGCATTTTATGGAGTAGCTAACAAGAGCAGATTCGATTGGGATGAATACGGAGCCGGCTTGGTAAATCATATGTTTAAGTGTCTTTTTGTATTTGATAATTAGATTACATATAAAAGTTTTTAAAACACAAATGTATGAAACTAATTTCTACTGCTACTATACCATACCAGCCAAGTTCTTGTCCTCGCTCTACGACAGGTACAACTACTACCACCCCAATCTCCCTGATCCCGCCGAGTCCCATCCCCCCGAGCGACGTCGATGGATCAGGAAAGAATAAAAAACAACCTTGTGGAATAATTCACAGCCTAATCTGGATCACAATAATTATTGTGGGCATTCATTACCATTCAGTTCATGTTATTTGCGATGGACGGTTTGATTTGTTTTGGGCGGAACGAGCCGGAAGAGAATCGGACACACTGACTGAGGGACTTTGAATTTAGTAAAATACTTAATCATAGGAAGATATGCGAAAACATTAAACGATATACTCGTGTAAATATCAATAATTATTAAATGTATGTTTTTATTCTTTAAGCAGATTTTTAATCACTGAAGAAAAGGCGACTGTGGCATAGTCAAAATTTGGACTAGACAAATAATAATATTACGGCAATCATTTCAAATAAAATAACTAGAAACTTGTGTGCAATGGAATTTAGCGTGATATCATAGGAGTAATTGAATGTTTTAGAAAAAAGAAATAAGAGAGTTTTCTCGAAAACTTGCCATTAAAAGTGCTGTATTGGCTGAAAGTGAAAAACGAAAATAATTTTTTTAAATAGATGTTTTTATTTTCAAGGATTTCAAAGGTGTATACCACTCGTCAAAATCGGTCAATTATTTCAAAAAGTTTGCAGAATTTGTAAATAGACACAAATAAATATGACTGTGAATTAATCGTCGAAGAATGTAAAACGATACGATATACTACATGCTAATCCCCCATATTACTACTAAATGGCTTCGCCCCTTGTTTTTTAAATTTATATTTTAGAACACCCGGAAGTGCAAGATACAGAGATAAAAAAGTTAAAATGTTTATTTTGAAGGAAATGACAGTAAGAGTCAGAGATTTGGTATTTAGTTATGGCTGTTATCGAAAAGGTATTGTATTTTAGTAATAACAATTTACATTAATGCTAAACATAAAAAAATAAATTAGTTACATCATGAAATCACTTAACTTGAACTGTAACTTACATGCACCTGAAGGTTTGTTAGTAAAATAATATACTGGAGTAAAACTAGCATTATAAGATTTTAACTACACGCATAATTATTAAATGTGGTACTGTGGTCTAATATAATTTAGCATATGAATCCTTAACTCTGATAATGGCTCTATTTTTGTAGTTACAGTAGTTCCAGATTGCAATTATTTCTTACCATTGCAGTTGCAAATCTCTTTCATCTGCTTGTCCTCATCCGTCACAAAGCCCACACACCAACTGCTGTCCCCATACAAATTAAGTCTGTTAAAAGGCCCGATTCTCTCCAGTCGTAGTTCGTTATTGGGCTTCATCGTCGGGTTGACCTTGTCCTGAAATGACCGCAGTTGAACTTTGAACTCCGCCCTTTTTTGATTCGTCCTAAAACGGAGAACAATGTCGGTGAAGGTGTTCGTCTCCTCAGCGATGTAGGCTGACATGAAGGACAACATTGGCTTCCTATGCATGTGGCAGACGTCTTTGTACTTGCTTGACTCGATTTTATCATTAAGCTCCGCGATGGCGAAATTAATGAGTTGATTCGTGAAAAATGGATTGTCGACAGTGGAGGACTGACTCGCAGTATTACAGACGCAGTTACCCTTGAGCACGTTTAACTATATCTTCGCAGGTCCGCTCATCACTCACTGGTACAAATAAACTGGATCGGTCCTTAAGAACTGGGTTGAACGAAAACGATGAGTTAGTCCCGAAAAACTTCAAATCTTGCATCTGCAGTAAATGAAGGAGCGTGTGGTGAATATCAAAGCCACTCGTTAAGCGCTCACTATTTATTTTCAAATTTCAAACTAAATTAAAGTCCGAACTGAGTTCTTGTAATCTTTCTGGCAGCCGTATAAAAAGCCCAGGGAGGGAGTGCTCAATAAAACCTTCATATCCTGTCTTCACAAATTCCCCGTTTCTCTCCCCGTTATCCGCATTTAAAATCATCAGCGTATTTTTCCTCAGTGATGCGGATTCTGGCGAATTTAAAAATTGGAAAAATTCATAAAATGGATCGTCAAATCCGTAAAGAGAGTAGGTGGAGTCATGAAAGGGATTCACAAACCAAGTAAAACTAAAAAATGGAGTAGTTTTGAATTTCTTAAGGAATCTCATATTATAGTCGAGTATGAAATTTTGAGCGTTCATCGTGGACATGCAGCCGTCATGCTCTTTATCCCCGTACTTGTGGCGAAGAATCGGAACGGATCCAAACAAAGGATGCGGGTAGTAGTCGGTGGGGCTCTTGCGGAAGCCACTCTGTCCACCCCAATTGAAGGTCCCGTACCCGTCCTCAATGTACATGGTAATAAACTTGTTAAGGTCAAAAGACTTCCAGATCAGAGAACAGGTGTCGAAGGGAGCGGACCAGCTGGCAGCACAACTTGACCGAACTTCTGGAGTAGTCAGTCCCATGAGAAAGGACAGGAAACACTCAAGGGTGTAGGGAGCATATGAGTGATGTCCCTTGAAATCCACGAATCCCATCTTTGTCATGAGAGGTAAGGTTTTCACAAGGCTTCGGTGGTAGTGGGACCTTGAAGTTGTGTCAAAGCCCATGAATAGAACGCTGATAGGCTTTTTTTTGTTTTTCCAATACATAGTTGATTTTCTCTTGAATTTTTGAGCTTAGTGGAAAGTGTGCGTCGAAATTTATGTGCTGTCCGCATTTTGTTGCAAATAGTTCTCTATGACTGATGTTCAACGCTTTCTGTATCGCTACTTCTTCACCTGAGCTGAAAAAACAAAACAGAAAATACATGAAAATATGTATCATTATTTTAACATGTTAGGATTTTTGTCAACAGCTTGACTGTTTTGTAATTTCATTTTTTTTTATAAATAAAGTGTCATTAGTATCCAAACGGACACAGGGCCGGACGAAGGAAATTGTTTTAGTTTTAGGCAGCATTTTCTTTGCATACAAAAACCCCCATTTTGAGTTTATTGATGGTTTTCTTTGGTAAAGCAAAATTTTGTATTTACATGTTTTAGAAAAGTGAAAAATGTTTTTTTTACTTGATTTAGAAAAAATGAAAAATGTTCTATTTACATGTTTTGAGAAAAGTGGAAAATGTTTTTTTTCCATGTGTTTTGAAATGTACAAAAATTTTTATTTGTCTGCTTTTGAAAAGTGTTAAATCTTTTATTTGCATGTTTTTTGAAAAGTCAAAATGTTCCATTTACGTGTTTGAAAAATTCAGGCAGCGGGAGCTGCCTGCGCTGGCCGCATTATCCGGCTCTGAACGGATGCATTGACCCTATGTCAACATTTATGAACGATCCCTATTAGTGTGGAACTTGTCCATAGTCTACATTATTGGCTTCGTAACGTAACGTAACAGAAAAATATCCGAAATAAAAATAAATTTAATTAGGAAAGTAAAGTACGCAAATGAATCCTTTTTTGAATGTTTGTTGATATGAATAACAGTACAATTATGAGCTTCGAGCCCCTCGTCAACAAAACTTAGTATCTGAAAACAATTCAACAATGTTGATTTTCATTACCAAGCCAACTCAAGAAGAAAATTAAGTGAGTATATAGGTACTTAACGTTTAACATAAATCTTTTAGACATTTTCAGCTATCAGCCGTATCCTCCATATTGTGCTCACCTCGTTCGTATCATCAATGTTAACAAGCCTTTTTTCAAAACTACAATTAGGTTGATGGTTTTTCTTCATAGAAAAATGTTTCGGTAGTAAAACTGTCTTAGGTAGGAAGCAGCCAGGAGTGTCAATGAGTCGTTTATTACTACTACTCTCCATAATCTCACTGCTACGGTAGAACTGTCTCAGGTGAGGCACTGAAATTATTTCGAAGTTATAGACAATCATTAGGAGTATCAGAGGAAATGACGCGAAAGCAAAGATTTTGAAACACCGAGACTTTTTGAATGGGAGGATCACTGCGGACTGTGGGTTCATTTTAGTGCAAAAACTGAATATTTTATATTAATAAATTATTTAAAAAGAATGAGTTTAATAGCAAAAATTAGCATAGAATGTGACTGGTCTGTTTGCTAGCTACATATTTAATTTTCTTAAACACCTGCAATTCAGCTCATTCAACATGTCGTAAATTTTGTAATTTTATTAACGATCACATTTTACAATGTACTATAAATAGACACATGATTCAAACGAGGAACAACTGATAACACTATAATATGGTAATCGCTATTATTAGGATAATGACCTGCAATTAAGTGAATGCCGCCTGTGGCACTTTGTGGCTTGACGATACCGCCAATGTTTTATTACGCTTATTCGTTCCACAGATAAAATTGGTAAGTAACCACGAAATTACCTACAAATTAAGGACATGTATATGCATTTTACATGTGATGTAAAATTGCATTATTATATAACTGCAAACATATTAAATAGTATAAACAATAAACTGCTTGATAAATAATATGCAAACAGTAATGCAAAGCTACATGAATTCAATTGGCAATAAAGCCTCTTTTATACTTATAACCGCCGCTATATAATTCAGCATATGATGTGAAATAAATGTGACATATGCATTTGAAGTTGCCCCTTAATGAGCTATAGTATAAAAAAATAACCCAACCAAAAGGATGACGTCATTTAATAACAACCTTTTAATAATATTAAGATTAAGATAAGCAAGCTAATTATTTCCGAGGGCTGAACTTTCAATGAATTTTTGACACCGTCAGAAATGAACTAATCGTGTATGTTTTATGACTTTGTTTTTTTGACATTTGACTTTCAAAATTTCAAATCTATTGTTTACATCAATTTACTGTTATGCATAGAAAACAAATAATAAACTGTTTTCTCCTTTTCACTTACTGTAAGTTTTTTGATTTCACGTCTGACGACGTGTGTGCGTTCGATACATTTCATAGTACAGAATAGAACTAATCTGGGATTGGATCATTTAAATGTATTAATTTATTTTTCTTAATTATTAAATTGCACAAACATTATGAATGAATTTTAAGCGCGCAAATGAATGGGCTACCAAATTAAATAATAACGGCTAACACAGGAATTGCGAGATAATTTTCACACTTTCAAATCTTGTCATTTTTTTTTGATAAATATATATAGTTTTAGTAGCCCTAATTATATCTGTGTACAAAGGTAATACGTAAGCATTAATATTATTATGATAGAATTGCAATTATATATTAATCATACATATATCGCTAATAAAGACTCAAAATGACCTATTGTTCTTCACTTTCAGCTAAAAACAGCATAAAACTACTTCCAAAAACACATTAAAACTTCTCGATCCTAAAAGAAAATGTCAAGCAAATCATTCGCACTTTTCAAAACGTGATAATGAATATAAAACATTTTGCTTGCAAACGTGTGGAAAGATCTTTTTTACGCTATTACAAAACAAGTAAAAGGAATATTTTACAATTTGTGAGATCTTTTAAATGGAACATTTGACACTTTTACAAAACGTGGAAATATGACATTTTGAACTGTTTAGAAATATGTAGTTAGAAGTATTTGCAATTTTTAAGAACATGTAAATGGAATATTTTAATATTTCGAAAACATTCAATTAAGATTTTTTCGCATTAATCTCATGAAGTTTATTTGACATAGTTTCATTGTATTTCGATAAAGTTGTAGAAGGACCATTTGTTTTTAGCCCATACATGAATACGTGGCATGGAAATATTAAATTATCAATAATAGTGATTATTAAAAATTACATGGATTAAATAATTTGATATGGCCTCTCGGAAAAAAATACTTTTTGACTTCCAATTTGAATAATGAAATTCGAAATTAAGCGTATGGTAATGGTAAAGCTATACAGCACAGGGTAAGCTGGTATTTGGCAGCCTTTAGAAGTACTTAATAAGAAATAAGATTACTTAAGTAGGCGGCAGTTTGAATTTTGAATTTAGGGGAAAACCTATTACCTACTACTTTACTACCTATATGGGGCTGAGCAATCAGGCGTAGGATCCGAAAGTGCTGCCTATGGGCCCTCTTGATGCTAAATTTTGAATCATTTACTTTTTTGGTTTGTATCATGGCATTTATTACTAATGTAGGTACATACATATTTGCTGAGCTGTGCTATGGCTGTGCTGTGTTTTTAGTTCACGTAAACGTGCATAAATTAGGTGGTACATAAATCGGAAATGTTGAACCCCTACTCCTTCTGTTTCGGTATGTACGCCTATGTAAAAGGATTGGCAACTTGAACCACTACCACCCCTCGACGTACCACGTAATTTATGGACGCTTCCTTGGTAGAAGTTTGTATATATTTGAATTTTCCATTTGATTGCATGGAATCGTTCTGAAATAATTCAAGTCGTAAAAGAATTTTGGTAAAAAAGTCAAGTGTTTCAATGTAAAAGTGTAGACGTTTGGTTTTCAGATTTTACGTCGTCGCCTCGTTGTGTTATATGGCGAATACGACAGGGATAGGGAATAATACGGAATTCTGGAAAGTTCTGTTGCTTGTATCGTACGTAGGAATGAAGCGATGTAGTTTCTTTTGTTTCTACCTATTTACATAATTTGGAACAAAATTTTAGCAATTTTGAAATACTTGAGCGATTTTGTCGAGTGATAGCTCATTTTGAAGCTCTTAAAAATAGAAAAATC
>JAQFZE010000654.1:0-23806 GCA_034695245.1 Dicyrtomina saundersi | reverse complement strand
TATATAAGATCCTTTGATGATGTGCGTTGCTCACGACCAATGAGAATTAAGCTGGAATGACTTGCATTTACGATTTACAGCCTTTTACGTACCTACCTATGTATAACATATAGGTGCAAGTAAATATGTATGCATTTAATAATATAACTAAAATTCTGTCTTCTTCGACGACGTCCACACAAACGTGACGTTTTTAAAACTCTTTATGAGCCTTCACAATTTGTTTGTCTCTATAGACAGACAGTGACTATCTTAATTTTATTATTTTTTGTGTAAGTAATAATAAAAGGGGAATTTTATTATTATATAATGTGCTGTGAAATTACTCTGACGTAAGAAATATATTATAGCATTGAAAAACTTTACAGTTTTTTATAAAAATAAATATATTGCAAGTTGTAGATATTATATAGTAGATTGTAATGGCAGTAGGGTAGTGAACGAATGAATTAAAATCTTATTTTTAATTCATTCTGCTATAATATAATACTGACTCAATGTTTTTCCTTTCAAAGTTACAGTTGTAAGTACCTAAGCACGTTTTTGCGTTGTAGTATATTAGTTGTGACGTGACGGCGACGGACACAGACAGACAGACCCTGTGCCGTGTAATATTATTACAGTACAGATACATGGTCGTCAAAGTTGACGCTACCACCTGTAAGTACGTGCAACAATGCAGTGAAACAAAACTCAGCCAAGTAAGAATTTATAGACCGTAACAAAATAAGTGCAGTTAATGTGCGGCACGCGTCCAGGTTTATTTAGAATCCTAACTATACACCTCTCTCCATTCCCCACAAAATAACTATATAAATCGAGTAACTCTTATTTGCGGTTCTTAATCAAGGGACTATAGAAATTGGTAGGCACAAATAATTATGTAAGTTCGTATGTATAGTACAAATATAACACGATTTTTATTCTATACTAAAAGCATATTAAAGTTTAAAGGTTGCGGAGCATATATAAACCACTGACTTAGTCTATCTATAATCCACCCACATAGTATGTGTAATTAGATAGTATAGTAGGTGGTCGCAATATTTACACGAATGGGTGATACATATTTGTACTAACTAAGCTCGATTGGTGCAATATTTCAAATGGATAAAAATCAATGTTAAATATGTACAACTACAACCGCGCTGACTCAATCAGCAAACAATTTATCAGCACTTGGACTTAATATGCGGAACAAAAATGAGGAATTTTTTATTTATCCTTCAATTAAAATATAAAATATAAAATGCAACAAAATTGCATCATAAATATTGAATAGGTACAACAAGGATGCTGCACAACAGGATAGGAAACAAATTAATTTAGTACACACGCAGATGCAATTGTAGATCTTTGAGTACGTTTTCATTACTACACTTTGTTTATGTATTTTGGAAGTTGTGTGTGTGTTTTCGTCTCTACTTTTTTTTGTATGTACCTAAAGCCAAACGTGAACCAACTTATAGGCTTAGGCATTGGGGCCTGCCTTATTGCACACAGAATGTATAGCCAAACATTATTGTAAAAATCAGGTTCAATGTTGTAAAAACAATTTTGTAATCGGTTCTATTTTTTTAAGAAATGTAAACACTCGAGTGTGCCGCGTCGTAAAAATAAATTCTTTGAAATTATATGAAAAAATTTATTTAGCTTCATGTAATAAAAAAAGGCATAAAATTCCGGAGGAATGTAGCACTGTACTGCCATAGCCATTGCCATATGTTGACGTTATACTCCTCTCGCTGTCATTTATAGTGTATTATATTATATGGAATTATTATTAGCATTATTATTATTTTTGTATATTGTATGAGCACAGATATGATATTATGATGGTGGTATGCATTGAGGCCATATGTAGGTTGACTCAAGTCAGATGTCAGATAAAATTTAACCAAATGAAGAATAGAGAATGGTGGTAGGACATAATTTGAATGCACTATACTATAGCAGAATCGAATGCATTCATATAATAATAGCAATAATAATAATGATATTGTATATCCATATGTAGTCACCTAATGGTACGTATCTTTGAGAAAGAACAATAGACACATCCGAGAAAAACAATGGATTTTTAACTCTTGAACCATTCACTATTATTCAGAGGCACTCACACACACTGACACGTTACAAAACTGCAGCTAGCATTCCATCCGTGCGTATGTACAACCAACCACACAACAGTAGGTACTTTAATCACACATGCTGACTTGTATTCATTTCATTTCATATGCTAAAGAAACCCAAGTCGTTATTATTATTATTTATTATGAGTAGTGCTTCTAAAATAGTTGAGACTTCAACTTCACACCCAACGGCCCAACACATATAGGCAGTTCACAGAAGCAATTTTTAGTAGACATATGAACTCCAGTCTACAAAATACACATCCATCGCCATCGACTAGAATATTCGAAATACGTAGCCAATCAATATCTAAATCTCAAGTTACACAGTCTCAAAACGCACTCATTTGAAATTCAGACATTCACATTTCTGTTTTCTGTCTAAAATAAATTGTAAAAGTGGGACGGGGAGGAAAGTGTGAGAAAATTAATTTAGCTACACAAAAAAAGAACTCATTGTTCAGCAGACAAATTCTCCAGGGTCAGCTTACGACTGCCAGTTTTCTCCGGTTTGTGTGTATAAAATATAGGCATTTAGGTAATCTGTGTTCCCTGCCCCTGAGGTCTCAGCCCTGGCCTCGCCGCTGTGAATTCAGTTGCATTATTTCAATTTGCTATAGTTGTTGTGGAGTATCACGTTAAACTGACAAGGCAAGAGCTCAGGGCTGGCTACCGTGACTCCAGATCAAGATTTAAGAGCAAACAACTCCTATCACAGCCGTCAGGACTACAAACAACGTCGGCTTTGATACTGGTATTGGAACTACACTTATTCTTTACCTTTGACACAAAAAATAAGAGAATCATTTACTCCGCATTGCATTGATTCATAATTACTGTGGGCTGTGTGTTGTGTAAATTGTTTGTGTAGAGCTGATCAGATTTAGATGTCTGGTGCTGGCGCTGGTGCTGGCTACTGACTGAACTGCGTATATATCTATAATATACTTGATCATCCCTTCGTTTCTGTCTTGCCTTTCGTGCGGTAAAAAGACTGCTAAAATCGTAGGAGATTATTAACGATAAATAATACATGGTTGGTAAAGAGGTGTACAGTCAATATTTGAAAATTCTTATTCTGTAATAAGTCATAACCAGAAGACCAGAACCAGAACCAAAACCAGTACCAGTACCAGATCCATCGTTCGTGCTTGGAAACAACTACGAGACTATCATAAAATAAATACATTGTAATATAAAAATACAGAAATGTAATAATATATATACAATAAGTGTGCAGTGCAGTGTGTTCAGTGCAAAGGAGTATATCAGTCCGTGTGGGTTCGTTGTTGTTAAGTAATTATATATTACAGAGTATACAGTGGTAATCTTTCCTCAGTTGTTCTTGTACTATCCCATTACACTCCCATAATAACACTGAGCAGAACATTCAAGAAGAGACACATTACAGATCAACAGGAAAATTCCTTCGTATATATGTACACAATTAAGACATTTCTGGGATCATTATTCAGTCCATGCCCATCTCCTACTCATATATATGATGATCCCATAAAAGCGGAGGAGAAATTTTAGACAAGCACCAGCAGGAGCGTGTGTGTGTGTGTGTCTGTGTGTTGAAAGTTGATATATTGGAAGATTTGAAGGTTTTGACTTGAAGCTCTTACGCTTCTTTCTGCTCCACATGTCA
The DNA here is from genome assembly GCA_034695245.1 of Dicyrtomina saundersi. NCBI lineage: Eukaryota > Metazoa > Arthropoda > Collembola > Symphypleona > Dicyrtomidae > Dicyrtomina > Dicyrtomina saundersi. Next base: position 20,023 of record JAQFZE010000654.1, on the reverse strand, counting down.
ATTTGAAATTTTGACATTCTATGTACAACATTGGAATTGAGAGGGTAGTCAAAAAACTGTGAGGATCCAAGTAAATCAAATTCAAGAAGAAGAAGGCATAGTTTATATACAGCTCTAAATTCTAACTCATCATTTCTGCCACTTTAGTTTATACACAGAAATAGATTTACTATGCATTTTTGTGCTGATTACAGCAAATAGAAACAATATAAGGTGGACAGGGATATTATATGTCTGTTTTTCTTTGCTTACTTCTTGCAACTCTGGCAAAAAGATCACACAAGAGCAATCAAACTGACATAGTAACTATAAGTAGGTGGTGAATAACAATTTCATTCTGACTGAGTGAGTCATACACCAGCCCGCGTTGTGCTTGTGCTTCCTCTTAACCACACACTATACAGTCGACAGTCGACAGTCATACAGATTATCATAAACAACAAGAAAATTAAATATTATTTCCCTTTCAGACAGAGTGTTCAATTTACCGTGTTTTGTTTTTGTGCCACTCACAATCAGTCATTATATTATTTAATCATCTCATTTAACGGACCGTTCCATATCCTAAAAACGTGTGTACACTTTAATCACCTTAAGAAAATATTGCTATAAACAAAATCAACATCCAAGAGCTCCGTTTACCCTTTACTTTACATTATTATTGGTAAGAAAGTTACAATTTTTCAAAAAATCAAAATATTATACTCCTTCCCTATATCTAATGCAATAGCTCTATAAATCATTAGCAGCTTTAATAAGAAAAATTAAAATTGTGAAACAATGAAATATTTGAACAAAATTAGAATATATAGGTAAACAATCCTGCTTAAATACTGACAGCCTTTAAGCATAATGGGCATTTACCCAAAAAAGTGAAATTATAATTTTCCTCATTATATTATTATGTGTTTTTACCATCTACGAGGCAATGTTAAAGTCTTAAATAAGTAAATTTTGAATATTGCCTTTTTCTTCTTAAATTGGAGTTTGTAAGTTATTAACGTGTTCAAACTGTCTGACTATAGTGCGAGAGTTCTCTTTTGGCAAGGCACCATAGAATGTTGAATGCTTTTTATAGCTTGATAAAATAGGCCCTGGCCTATGGGTCCTAACTAGTAAGGTGTTTTACGGTTAGGTGTATATAGGTATGTCAGTGTGTGAGAGGTTGTTGCGGTATAATAATTTAAAAGAGTTGGGACATATGGGTTTGTGAAGGTCGACGGACTGACTGCAGTGAACATAACTTTGATATTGTAATTAATTGCACAGTTGTAAGAATTTTTCAGCGCTCTTACCGTAGTCGGCATGTCCATCTCCATATAGTTCTTCTGTGTCTGTGTTTGCGTGACAAATCCAATATAAAACTCAAGTAAAAATAAAAGCACTGTGCTGGGTAAATGGAACCTACGCTGTAAAATGTTGAATGTGTGTAATATATTTTTGTCTATTTTGTATCGTCAGTGTTCTTGTTCTTACGCAGTGCAGTCAGTGCTTACAGTCAGTGAATATAAGCTTACAAGCTATTATTCGATGAATATGATAATATTCGTAATGACGGTGATAAATATAATTACCTATAACAAATTCATTTTTTTTAAAGCAACCATGAAGCTTCATCATGCACAGATGATGCACGAAGCCGCGAGTAATATATAGGATTTGACACAAATCACGTACAAATTCTGACCTATTAAAGTCAAGTATAGAGCTTATAATATAGGAAGAAATAATATATAATTATATGACCAAAGTCGAAAAACTCTGGAGAGAGAATAATGAGAGAGTTAATGCATAGTATCTAAATTGCATCGACTACAGTTCAAAGTTAAATAGAAACAGAGCAATAATGGTTAAATAAAATTGTCATGCGAATCATTATCCTTAATTATAAGAGCAGTCTCTCATTATTGATTACCGCAGTCAAAAGAGTGTATGCAGTCTTCATCACTCGCGGTCGAGGTTTCAAATTACACTCTTTTACGGATGATAGTTAACGAGTGACGAACCGTGTGCCTCCAATTTATTTTTCTCAATTATGAACACAATCACAATTTGAGAAGTCATCAAGAAGTCAAAAGGGACACAAGACGTACGAAGAAGACGTACTTTGTCGTCTTTGTCTCAAGTGAACAATTTATATTTAAGAATTTGAAACCTCAGGAAGATAGAACTTGGGTGCATTTTAAAATTGACAGCAAAGCACATTTTTCTCACTGTGCACTTATTCTCAGAAGCCACATGCAGTTGGCAGTCGGGCTCGTCTCGTTGTTCGTTGGCCATATGTCAGTTTGTGTGTGTGTGCGTTATTAGATGCAACAATATAGCTTTAGTGTACAACAGTAGGAACATAATATTGTCTATAATGTACTAGGTACATAAAAGGTTTAGATTAAAAAATAGAATCGCACTCGAATATGTAATAATTATTAGAATGTAAGGTACCTATTAAGAAATGAAATTTAATACTCAACGCATTTTTTGCTTTTCCAAGCGTGAACCTTATTGACGTGTTTTAATGCCAATAGGACTGGAATTAGCATTTATTAAGAAGATCTGAATTAGCACGTGTGTGCATATTGCGTCACAACTCCATAATATTATGACATAATAGTAGTCAGTAGTGCAGTAGAAAAGAATTGTATATTATTAAAATAGAAAATTATATTCACAACTCAAAGTTTCTCACTTTGTTGACGATGACAATAAGTATATAGAAGTCTCATTACTAATGGGAATGATGGAAGTATTATGTGATGTCCACTGGCACTGCACTGGCCAAAGTTCACATAAGTATTATATATGCCTCCTGACAACTAGCTTCATCTCTCCATCCCCGTCACCATTCCACACACACACACACAGTTTCCAAATATAAACACCATTATGCTAAACTAAAACTAAATGACTGCCTTTAATACGAGCTACTATTACTAATATGTTTATATAATATTCCATAATAACTTCAAAAATTTCCACTCCTCTGTACGTTACATTATGTAAGATGTATGAAGGCATAATAAGGTCTACTGGTCTAATGACCAAGGTTAAGTATGTTTGTATTTTTGTATACACGTAATTTAGTACACACACACTACGTATAATCGTAATCGTAGCCATAACACCCAAGCCGAAAATTGAGCTAATCTTGTGGAAGCCGCAAAGCCGAGTCATTCACCATTTAAGTCTAAAATCTTTGCCTGACCATTACATTTTCAATGTAGTGTATAAATACAAGTTGACACTCTGTCCACAAAATAATACAGGAATGGTTTAGTTTCGTGAAAAACTAATAGAATGACGACATAGACTACGTAAACCTATACACTACAATCAACATTAACGTCATTTAAATATTAGCCAAAAAATGCCAGAAAAATCACACACTGAGCGGATGCTCCTCACGTTTGATCAGGAGATAAGGATAAATCTTCTTCAGTATAATATTATGGTCCTCATTCATTTCTACAGTATGGACTGACGAATATTTAGAGGCAATAGTAATTATTACATTCCTGAACATATTAAAAGTTATCAACTTAATCCCACGTAAGCATAAGGGCACTTAGAAGGGATTAATTCCGACAGATTTTCACACCTACACTGGTTACCTTCATCCACGCAAACGAAGTTATCTATGGAAATGGTTCAAAGTATTAACTTGAAAATCTAAAAATAAATAAATGCAAGAGTTGATTGATACGGACTGGTAGGTAGTAGCTATGTGTGATTTTACCACGAGGCATATCATTTTTGTTTTCCGATGAATTCATTTTGGAGTGGGAAACGAACGTATGTGAACGTTATTGCTGTACTACGAAAATCATTTTGGTTCAATAATTTTTACAACAAAAACTACAGTGACATTCACAACAGCACTATCTCCAAACGTCATTCGTTAAGCTGATCTTCCAAAACGTCATGCCATATTATAACACCTTTGTTTCGTTCGTACAAATGCGTTGATAATGTGTGACATCGAGGTGGATAATAGTTTTGGAGAAAACCGTTATGTAAGACATTTTAAATTCAAATTTGAGAGTGATTAGGTAATTGCGCTGCAGAACTTACATATTATATCTGTCGAGAGACGGAGAGACATGGCTTAGCATAATGCAGTCATGTCAACGTCAACAAAACAAATAAGCAAGGAGTGACAACTATGCATTGATTTGAATTTGAACCTTTGCAAGTGTTTACACTTCCTTCAGTGACCAGTGACTAATTACAGCCCCATTACTATTACTACACATTCTGAAACGATAAGATTATGAGAATTAACAGGAATGCTTCACATATGCAGCCACACTGCAAGCGTAGATTAAATTGTGGACACTGTATCATACAATGTACCTAGGTACATGAAAAATAACTGACTAACAATAAGAGCGGTATGGCCGCGGTTACTTAGTTTGACCTGGAACACGTTACTCTCTCGTAATTCGTATAGTATATTAAGAATTTGGTGTCACTGGACTGTTTTCATTGTTATTAACTTTAAATCTTATGATTGGTTACAGTTCTCGATTTTATGCTTAAATGAACGTCGTTTTTCTTTATCTTGAAACAACTGTAAAAGTGTTCCGCATCGTTCCTGATATGTGATATTATGTGTCTGGCTGTGGATTAAGTCGTAGGCGTTATTTCTTGGAGGTGTGTGCCCCCTCCTACTTTGTCCTCGCTGCATACGTGTGTGTGTGTTGGGTACTTTCTATGTGTAAGTACATATAAGTATTGGCATTGCATTGGTTTCGAGTGTTGATGGAATTTTTTGGGTTTCCTTGAGCTTTGCTTCTTGTATCAATATCAAAGTATCAACAAAGGAGAGAGGGAAGGCGAAGCTTAAACTGAAAGTAAGATTGCCGGATATGCTTCCGATTATGGTTGTTGTTGTTGCTCACTTTCATTCATGAGCGTAATATTATAATAGTACATCACGTATGAATATCTATTTGTATTTGTCCCTCGGCAGATGAAATATAGCGAAACTTTATTTTCCCCAAGCTATATACTCATCAACCTTAACAAATAATGGTTAACAGGAACAGCCATTCAAACAAGCAGCAAGTGTAAACTAACACACTCGTCAAGAAAAATTTCCGCAATTCAATTATTCCACTAACAGCTCGTTTGTTTAAATTCATAACAGAGGTTAAGATTCTCACTGATAATGATATTAGCTTCAAAGCCCCTCTCTGTGTGTATTATCGAAGGGGTCTATAGGTATATTTAAGTTTTTGAATATTAAACTCATGAAATTGAAATCTGAGCTACTTTTGATTTCAAAAGCTACCCATTAACTATGTATAGTATACATGGTGTTAAATTTCGGTGCGGAAAATTTATCAGAAGCATAAACTCTGGCCTTATTGCATAGAATTATTACGAGAACACGTTCTTGGGTTATGATGTAACTACGATACGGTGTAGATTTACAGGAGTAAATTAGAAATGATGTTGGTGCAGTAAAATATGCATGCCATTACGTAGCTGCATGTATTTATGCATGTCCGCACAGACAGTGAGGAGCGAGTGGTGCAAATAGGACTAATTGATGTGTAATTAAGTGGTTTTGGACTTGGGCAGTATTAATTAACAGACACATGCACCTACCTACAATGGCTACAGTGAACCTTAGACTATTATAATGGGTAATCATGCACCGACTGCGTGATTTAATGATACATATATAGCAATGTCCGCTTCGGCAGTCGGCAGCTAAAACTTGCATAGTATAAAGTTTTCACTATGCTCTGTACACGCTGTACATTCGTATTTACAAAAAATGGAAATTGATGAGGAACCAAAACTCTCATCTATTCATAATTTGTCTGTCAGAAATGAGATCGAGGAATATGACAACTTGATTCAAATTCAGACTCACCTAAAATTCCTGTCATTGTCTAAATCAGATTTTGACATCTTTACAAGAAAATGTAATTCTCTTGTCTGTGCACATGATGAGATAAGAGGCTGATGACATGAGGAGGATGTTACATATAGCATAGTGTATTTTCCAAAAGATTATCTCATAGCTTTTTGACTACACCAAAAGGCAGCACTATACAAGGACTAGAAGATCACGTAGCTCATCGTCATGCCACTTAAATGTTAAGGAACTTGAGCGCGTGATAATTTTAATGGTAATGATGATGATCAAGCAGGAAGTTTGGATCTTCCAAGTTGGAGCTTTTGAAAGTTGTGTGAATCTATTCTGCATTCAAGTTTTGTTTAAATAAAAACGAAAATGAGGGTAAAAATATACAAGAATAAATTAATTAAATAGTGGGGAATTTTTTTTCATTATTTTAAAGAAAATATCATGCACATCCGTTTTTGTCGACGCTCGTCGAAGACGAAAAATAAAGAAGGAGAAGCATTAGCTACACGCAAATGGTTTATGAATAAAAAATGTATGGTATAACTTTTTGAGAAAAAAAGACTTTGTGCTACGACGGTCTACGTGACTTTGTATGGATAGACTCAGGACGATGTATGTATCGTGATCCTCATTTATAGCTAATCATAAAAGATACTAAATGGAAGGAAGGCAACGGCTAAAAAAAATATTAGAACTAAAGAATAATAAAGTATATTCATGAATCTTTTAGGCTGGTGAAAATATTTTTTTTATGACTATCGGAAGATCGTCATCGTCATGTCTTAAATCAAAGAAAGAGGGATAATGAGAGATTATCTGTTGACTGTATAAAATTCCGCTCTTTACAATCTCTATCTATGGAGTCCATTACAGATGAAATCAAGTCAATATATTATAATATTATTATTTTGTGTATATAGTTTAATTTCAAGGTGATAACTCCTCACGGAGGTAATAATGCAAATGCATTTCCATTTCCATTTTACGATTTGATTCGGTGAAGCCTCCTGGCTATCTACGTGATGTCTCTGGAATTGAGAGTGAGATATTATTATTGTATTTGCGGACTCCAGTTTGATGAGTAAGTAGCGGAGAAGGGAACAGAGGACAGAGAGATAGAGCAAATAGTACAAAGCAAAGGAGGAAAAATATTATTATACAGATTCACTCCCTTGTCATGTCTCATAGTATAATGTGAATTAGACTTTGCTTATTTGACTTGGTATTTATGTATATTATGAGATCCGAGTGTGCGGAGCGAATTGGACAACGTATCCTTTGATGTAGTGTTTGCAATGTGTCCAACGTTCAAGGGATAGAAATTTAATATTTGTAATCTGCATAGTTATTTTTTTTATCATCTTAGGCACATGTACCTATGTAGTTTATATTATCACTGTGCTTCGTCAATGTGGATTTTGGTAGTGTGCTGAGAGAGTTTCGGGTAAGCGTAATTGCCATGATGGTGTGATTAGAAGAAACTCTATAGAGTTTAATGTATCCAGGTAGGATGTAGAATTGTATTGTATTGTAAGATAAAAGCGAAAACCATCAAGTATCAAGTTATGCGATGAAAATTTATCATCATACTCATTTCATTATCAGGTGTTAATATGCGTGAGCTACCGTCATACAAACGTACGAGAAGGATGATATTATTCTCTGTTCATCTCATTTTCTCTTTACTTTTCCACAGGGAACTGGAGCTGCACAAGTCAAGAGGCAAGAGTCGAGCACTGAAAAGCTAGTTGGCTCAACACTCATCAGCCAAATAATTTTTGTAAGACGCCGATTCTTTGCTTGTGACTTTATATAGTTCACATTACTTTGAGCCGGAAAGAAAAAATAACAAACAAGAGGAGAAAAGAACGACGTTTACAAAGGTGGTCGAAGAAGGAGAAGAACGTAAGACGTAAGGGGAACGTACAGACAGTGAAAGAATTAAAAAATCCCACAAAGAAGAAAATAAATATATTTTAATTATTGTGCGGGTGGAAAGACGACGACGACGAGGACGACGTCAACGACAATAATCGTCATCATTTAATCTTCACTTGACCTCCAAATAATATAATTATCCCTAATATTCAACTTTTATTTCCTCAACGGGATACTACAGTACAAAAAAAATAATTTCCTATGAAGGAAATGCCTTCAAAAGCATTAAAAGTGAGTTATTCGTCTACATTTAATGGCAATATAATTAGTTAATGATAACAATTATAATTTGTGTAATGAGTCTTTTCAATAAATTCAAACTCAAACTAAAAAGACGTTCCTGAATTGCTTATAGTGGCAAATTTTTATGATATCAAAAGTTTTAATGAAAAGTTAAATAAATTGTAAATAATATTACTATATTGATACGAATAGATGGCTTTGGGATGCTTCCGACCGAAAGATCCAGAGCGTCGTACCTCGAAAGACTTGGAGAAGAGACTGAGTCTTTGGATGAAACATTACAATAAGGCTATCAAGATTTTATTACTTGGCGCGGGGGAATCTGGGAAAACGACAATTATTAAGCAAATGAAAATTTTACAACTTCAAGGTTTTAGTGAAAGGTAGGTGAGACTTTCTTCTTTTTTTTTGTGAAAAATGTGAAAAAATCATCATATTTTAGTGTAGGTTTTGTATTTACATTTCTATAATGGATGTTGTAGTTATTATTAAACTGAAGTGATTTTGATGTGGTATACTAATATGTCTCGCCTATATCACTATAGTTCTGAGCTCAGACGCTTGAGTTTATTTAGAGAGTTCACAATGAAACAAACCACGATGCTGAATGAGCAAAACACTTAAATAGTTTCAAAGTTCTATCAGTAGCACATGAAAACTCTCCAAACTCAAATGTGTGGAGTTGACCCTTAAGTGTTGTAATCATTTGTGTTTACCTCCATCCACAACTATCGCCAGAATACAAATTAAGCATGTATATACTATAAACTATTTATGCATAAATCATAAATGTATAGTACAGCTGTGTCATAAATCTAAATGTGTATAATTATTTATTTACAGTGAAAGAATTGAAAAAGTTGATGATATCAGAGCAAATGTACTTGAGTCAATTGTGAGTCTCGTGCGACAAATGCAAATTTATGAAATTCATCTTAGCAACAAACATAATTTGAGCAGTTTGGAATACATCCGCTCCATAGATTCGAAAGAACAGTTTACATTTACTCCTGTAAGTACTTTCACCAAATTATTTTATCGCTTATGTCTAATTTTACACCTGAAGCTACCTATCAGTTTTAACATACCCACCTACCTGCTTCTACCTGATTATGAGTTATTTTTAAATATGATATCAAAACGTTTCGATTTCAACTATATTATGACCACAATCACAATCGTTTAGCCGCTTGAGTCTTTATACTCTAAATAGTAATAAAAACGTATTTTGATAAAAAGTGAATTATTACTTGAGTTAAGCAGTTTTGACATTTTTAATTATTGAATCTGACGATGAGATTGAGATATTGAGATTAACTTTTTATTTACTGACCCTTGACCCTTTCATAATTAATACGTAATTATCAGATGCTGCTTCACAAATTAGAACAGTAGATCTAAGCAAAGTCCCAACACTATAACTATTGAAATTAAATAGTGGTCTTGTAACAGTAACATAGCCGGGAAGTCATGTGTTGTCTACTCGCTAACATTTTATTGTTTTTTTTTCTTCTATTTCCAGAAATTTTTCAGTCATGTTAAAAACCTCTGGGATGATGAGGGAATCCAAGAGTGTTTCTCTAGAGGATCTGAATTTCAATTACCTGATTGTACTAAATAGTGAGTTTTTTTATAAACTTTCATTTCAATATTTACTAATCCCTAACTGTAAGCTGAACTGACTCTTATTTACATCCTTAATATTTGCAAAGTCAAGTTCAGTTAAATGTATTCCATTGCACGATACGGGGAGGGGACGTAATCGACAATTAATATGTGCTTAGATAGATACTAAAAACAACATAACTTGACACAACCAGAGCCCAGGCCAAACAGATACCCGCTATAGTAACACCGTGGGAATACAGAATTTTGATAATAATATGGTCATCTGACTTGAATCCCATACTCTATTACTACATATTTGAGGGACACCGTGCTATAATATTTCGTATGTATGTATGTATAGGCAGAAGTTGTAAGGACGCCAATTATCTCAATGCTAAGTTCACTCCTTGTCAGCCTGTTATATTTGGAGATTTAATCCACGAGTATATAACGACATGGCATGACGTAGTGTAAGTTATTACATATTACATTGCAATACACAGTAATAATCCTTCAATTCATCAGAAACTGAAATAGGACAACGAACATAAATTTAAAAAAATATTGCTGATAAACTTTATTTCAGTTTGCATTTAAAAGTAAACAGGAATAATATTGTAATCTTTATCTCTCTCTCTCTCTCATTCCCATATCGTTCACACGAGGACCTTACAAGTTATTTGAATTTGACAGATTTTAGATGGGAAACACTCGATGTTAAATTTCGAAGTGGAAGCATTTCATTTCACATGTATGACGGCGACACAAAAAAATATAGAGTAAACATCCACACACACACCTACAGATATATATCTATTATTACCTCAATCTTTGATTGGCTCTTCATCATTCAAATTCATATTTGTCACTGAATAATCTTGTAATCATGCGATTTCCTATCTCTTTTATTTCACAGTTTTATGGAGCGCATATCAGAAGTTGGTGACCCTCACTATATACCTTCCGACCAGGTGTGAAAACTAATCAATATTTATTAATTTATTTTCTGTGATATGTCAGTTAATTAAGACAAGACAAACATAGACAAGGTGTACACTTGTCATTTTGTATTTGTCAAAGATTTTTATCTGATACGATAACGTCGAATTCTGCAATGCGGATCATCGATTGCCAAACTAATGCAAGCATATTGACATTGCAAAGCGCTAATGCTATAAATACTTGGAATTACTATTGAACCTGACACGTAATTCATAGCTGATCTTTAATTATTTTTGGTTTTTGTGGGTACACAGGATATTCTCTACAGCCGGCGAACCACAACAGATATACAAAAGATAGAATTTACTATGAAAATCCCACGGAAGTATGGGGGTGGCACTCAGAATTTCTGGATGTTTGATGTTGGTGGGCAGAGGGGGGAGAGACGAAAATGGATACAAGTATGACGATTTAATTTCAAATCCAAATACTATCAATAATAATAATTGTAATTCATGATATGAGATAAATTATGAACTACGGCTAGTCTCCAGACGATGCTGATTATAATAACAATGTAACTTATCCTTATAGTTTTCATAGCGTGTAGGTTAAATTTAAATAGAAATATAATTTGAACGTGTCTTTTTGTTCGTTTTAGGTTTTTGATGGGATTAACACTATTCTTTTCCTCGTCGCATGTAATACATTTGATCAGAGTACATTCGAAGACGCAAGCCAAAATCGACTACAAGAAGCTGTTACATTATTTCAGGATGTCTGGTGTAGTAGGTGAGTCCTTCAGGCGCATACGGTGTCATCATTATATAGTAACCCTATTACTAGTATTATATTCACATTATTAACTACACACAATGCCGACAGCGCGTGTTCACTTGAGTACGAGTACGGAGTACCGCCTGTAGACGATTAAAATTCAAAAAATGAAAGTCTAGTACATCCAGCGCATTATTATATGATTACATGACATAGTACAATTTTATAAGCCAGTATTGACACAAAAAAATACAAAAACAACGATGAGCGATTAGGTACAATTAAGTAACATTTCTTTTTCTTTTCGTTGATTAAATTAAATTCTTATCGCAAGTCGCAAACGCACCTATAGGCACACATATGAAATTACAAATAAGAAAATAAAAATTAACGTACATATATAATACATATCGTATAACATTTTGTAATGGACTGGGTGTTTCGAGTCATGTCCTACATTACAGTTAATAGTAGTGGATTCCCACGTTTTCTTGATAATCTCAATTATTTTTCCAATAGATTTGTAGATGTCTGACAGAATATATGTCGCATAACTCAGCCCGTCATACTGAAATAAATCTTACAATAAATTTTTACCGTTATTCAAATTCAATACTTTTCCGTAGGAATTTAGTATAAATGCCGGGCAAGATAGAAACCTACCCATTTTACTTTAAGTATGATTCCAGATTTAAATCACAGCGGCATAAAATTTACGATAGCCACATTTAAAGTGTACTGAAAACTACCTTTTTAAATTTCTTCCTGTAAAAATGTATAATTTTATCTTTATTTAATCAGATTTCTTCAAGACTCTGGATTCATTGTCTTTCTCAATAAACAAGACTTACTGAAAGAGAAGATTGAGTCGGGCGTTTCGATTGGGCACTACTATCCCGACTACTACAACTACACCGTCAATAACAAGGATGGAGACAATAATGATGAGTACATCCGTACCAGATGCTTTATTCGTGACATGTTTTGGGTAAATCTTTTACACACGCTCTCTACCTCTTTTAGCTATTATGTACATTGATATTTAACACTATAATAATATACACGTTCCGTATATAATATATATACGTTCCGCAATAATAATCCTTGTGTACTTTGTACTTGGACTGCTTTAGTACCACTACCACGTGATCTGTAATTGAGAAACCACAGATTTTCCCCACTATGAAATTACACACACATACACTAATGCATAGAGCTACATATATTAATAGTAATTGAGAAGTAGCAAAACTAGGAACCAGATATATATAGTTTTTAGCGCTAAATAGAATATACAAACCGTTATAGTGTATGTACAATAATACTTATCGTTATATCCTCATCGTGAGTATACAATTATACTGCGTACCTTCAGGTAGTCGTAATTTACACCGTACAGTGTGTGTTACATAAATAAATATAACACTTTCAATTATTCTGGAATATTTCATTAAGTTACAACACACAGAACACGAAGTACTTTATCCCCCCACATTTTATAATCACAAATGACAATCATTCTTGAGACTTTAATGAAATTATGACGACAATAATGGTTAACTTCGTTTTTAATTCCGATCTCATATACGACACCCTCACACGCGCGAAACAATTAAGAATCTTTAAATCCATTCCAATCTTATTTAATTGCCTACGTTTTTCTGACGTTTGTACGTCGTATCTATGTTGTATAATAACCAACTTGAAATTCAACTATACTGTAGACACTTGTCTTGCCTTAGTGAGGTAGTTAAAGATTTCCCTTCCCAATTTTTCAAATTATTACAATGCACTGCACTGGTATTAAAAAAAAACAAATCGAAAAAATAGTGCTTTGCCACACCAATCAACGCTGTCATGAATTATGATTGACATAATACTTAGACGAATAAAGAAAAATGAGTGCAAGCGCTACACAAAATCAAAATCTACAAATATTTCCAACGATACAAAAATTGTAAGTATAGTACCATCCCTGGAATAAGCAGCCTGATTAATTAGAATACAATTGCATGCAAATACGGCAGCCTATACTCAAATATGATTATGTACAGGCAGATACTTATGTTACGAATGATAATTGCACAGCTAATTATCCATCCTATACTAGTTCGAAGCTGTAAATTACATATTAATCTTTCTTCAGAGGAGCTGAGCATGCTTTTCTCAAATCTCAAAGCTCAAGATATAAAAAAGGGCCACTTACTCTACAACACTAGGTGAGTTGTTGAAGTGGAAATACAAAATTCATAGATCTTCTAGTAAGAATGAATTAGTAAATCACTCTTCGTTTTCTCTCCTTGACAATTTAGACAACTTCTAAGCTTTTTTTGAAATTCAAACTTCAACATATTGCAAAAATCGCCATCATGTTACAGCGAAGTCCGAAAGACTATCATCATGTAATTAAAATTTGATGTTATACAACATTACATTGTAATCAATTTAATGCAATATACGTAATATGATGAGGCTGCGACGATACAAGCTGCCGCGCGTATTGCAATACTACAAACAATCCACTTTGACTAGGTACTCTTTTATCAACTACTGCGCTACAAGAATGATTAATAACGCATGTTTTGTAAACACAATTGCTTTTCAGCGCACAGCAAGATGGAGGTAACCTTTCAGTAGTAAAACTAGTAGGCTTAAAAAAATTCCTAAAAAAGTTGAATTTGTAATCTAAACGTCCACTTACTAAGCAGCGACGAACTATGCCAGTAATGCAAAAACTATTTATTTTTTTATGGCGAGACTTCAATTACGAAAGAGGCATCCAACAAATTACGGGAAGGACGGAGACAATTTTACTGAAAAGCTTCTTAGATCTGCATACACATCTTCTTTCCGTGTCTCAAATATGTAATACGTGGGCACATATTTCATAAACTTGACCTTTACACAACCAGTCTACACAAAACAACAGTTTTTCCTCACTCAGCACAAACACAAATATAGATACTAGCCGGATGTTGTCATTTGTCATCGTCAACACTTTAACGACAAATCATGATGTCATACACATAACTAAAATTAGGGAAGCAGACCGTACGTACTACTACTGTACTCATGTAATGCGAACGTGATTTCCTAATCCCAACATAACATCACTGCCAATACGTGGTACGGAACTAAATGCGACAAAGACAAAGAATGTACGCGTTTGAAAGCAATGTCGTCTTATGAATAAATTCCAATTTATTTGATTTTATTTTCAGTATGCTAAGAATCATGCTCCAGCACCGCCACCCAGGAAATACAGTGTGGGCCCTGGTTTTATTATGATTCCTGAAGAACCACCTAGACCTCCCAGGGAATGCTACTGGCACTTTACAACCGCTACTGACACTAACAATATTCAACATGTAATGGAAGATGTACACAATATGATTATTAATCAGAATTTAGATAGACTCGGTTTAACGTAGAGCAAATAAGATATATTCTTAAATTTATGACAACGTACCTAATTTTTATAATTTTATTTATTTTCAAAGATATTGTAAGCAAAGATCGAGTTTTAATAGTTTTGCGAGAATAAAATCTCATGCGAAATTTTTATTTATTTTCTCCTGCCTTCCAGAATAGCATGCATTTATTTAAATAATTTCGATTTCATCAACCTCTTAACTAAGATGTGCCAGGTTATGTAATCTAACTTACGGTTGGGTGACAATGTTAAGAATAAAAGGCAACCTCTGACCATCATTGCTTTTAGGTACTTCCCGTAGTAAAAATCGTAATAACTGCAGCAATGGAAATGGATGGAGAATGAGTGACAGACACAGAAAGAACTGAAATAGACTACAGATGAGTTTATTCTCAAAGAATGTATCTACATGTACAACTGAGCAACATATTGCTTTCCCTTTCAGTATTATTTATATTGCGAGAAAATTACATAGTTTGACAATTTTAAGCTGGAAACAGATTTAATTTAATTGATTACCGTTAGGTTACGTTTATAAATTAATCCCGTCTCATTAACTTGACTGTGGTTGACGGAGCTAGTTCAATAAACAGCACGTTGCTGACTAAAATTGTGGAGTTTCAAATTAGAATCCAGTTCCAAAGTCACGATGGCCGTATTTACCCGGGGCTCTTGGTACGTCATCACTGACTGGAGGAGGCAATGCATCCGGGAATACAAGTGGTGGCTCTGGTGGTGGTTTTGGACGAGTCGAGTCATGGATGTGCACTTCTGTAAAGTAGCCATACCCAGGTCTCACCATTTTCAGTTTATCGAACATACAAGAATCAAAAACAGCCTGTGTATTCCGGCATCTGCAAAACAAATAAAATTTAGCAATAAATTACAAACGCTTTCTATCAATACTTTGCTTTAAACTACAATTCAACATAAAATTATAATTAATCCGTTTAACTCAGAAATTCTCATACACTTTTTCCCGCATCTGAATTGGACATATTTATAATTACAGCTAACAATATGCATACCAAAGTCCACAGCCGTAAAATACTTATCATCACATGTCCATGGTTTCTATTACAAGTACACACGGAAAATTGCCAGAAATTTCATAGGAAAGTTGGGAAATTTTATGTTTTAGGTAAAGACTGAAGCTATCCATGTATAAGTATGGCTAATCGAAGATTTTTGATAACTAATTATAAAAAGCGTAGCAAATATATTATATGCTTAAGTTTTCGCAGCCCTATCAAAATAAGCCCCCAGCTACAGCCTGCTACAAGCAGAAAATATAAATCATATGAACTTAGTGAGAAATAAGGAAGGTACATTATGTATTTACGAAACGAAGATCATTTCCTACGTTTGCCAACCATTACCTAATCACCTTGCTGATTGAAACCGAAAATCATTAAAACCAAAGCATATTTAACACTCGTTAGTACAGATTCTGAGAAAAAACATGATAAATACATCTACCATAGTTTAACGGAATTAAGGAGTTCTTAAAAAACAAGGCATGCTAGACGATCTGACGATTTGACTATCGACTAACATAACGTGCTTACAGGAGAACGAACAAGGAAGAACGCAGCACAACTCGCGATAATAATATACGTAGTCACAATCCCATAAATCTGCATAGAAAAATATCAATTGCGTCTGTGATAATGTAATGTAACATGCACTTTTCCTTTAAGTAATTTTTCAGTGTAATTTGGTTGAGCATTCTAAGCACTTTACATTACAGCGAAGCTCCAAATATCCATATTGTATTATAGACTATAGCTAGGCCATAAATCTTAAGTATATTATCTTCAATTTCACGTAGGTACGTACACACATAATTTTTTAACTCACAGAGAATAAAAGTCAATACCATATATAATACTTATAATATGCAAAATACTATACACGTGTTTCTTTTATATCCTTGATCGCTTCGTTTCTATAAACCGAAAATAGACTATGTGGTCAATGTGGTGTTACCTAAATCGATAATTATGTATACCTATCAAAAATCTGAGATCAAACATAAGCCCCAATTTTTAAAATCATTTTAATACACACTAATAGAATACTACAGCTGAAATGCAACTTTCACGCGCGCTCATACTGGTTCAGCTTCAGACTCAGACCATTAAAAAACAGGAAGTGCGAGTGGGATATTTAAGATGCAAATGAGAGCATGAAGAAATGTAAAAGCCCTATATATGCAATTCAAAATCTGAGTCAATCTGACTGACGATGAGATTATACAGAAGATTCAATATCAATAGAAACTAAAGTGTGAAGTTGAGATCTGAGGCGAAGACAGCTAACAATAGACGCCTAGGTGGCCTGGGTACAATTATACAGGTAGACACATAAGATAGTACTAGTCGATTGAGCTGACACTCCTTATATCGAATTACTGATAACGGGTAAAAGAGTAGAGAGTCTCATAATAATTAATTTTTGTTAATAATCGTTGAGAAGAGATCAATTCACACATTGGAAACAATCGTATGATAAATCTCTAATCTTATTCTAATTCTAGAATTGATGCTTGCGAAAGACAGTAGTTTCAATTTAAACCAAGAAGGAATTACTTAAGAAAAATGTTCCCCGGTTCTGGTTTCATACATACAGATACATACGCAAATTTTATTTCTCCGGAATTGATAATTTAAGCTACATTTATAAGTACCTAGGTATGTTTGTGACGTATGATATAAATCAAATTCGATCAAATGAATGTGTCATTAGTCGCCACACCTATCTACACCAAAGAACATTAGCCACTCTTAACTCTCAAAGGCTTAACATAATTCTTATTCTAGTATTCCCTACATAATTTATTAAAAGATAAGCTGATAGAATCGTTCAATTTAAATTATAGCATCATCACGTTCATGGTAAGTATTTTAAAAGCTCTGAAATGCATTTGGTCGATTTTGCTGCATAAGTATAGACAGATGCAGACTAAATCTAACGTAATCTAATATAAAGAATATAGAGAGATATTGTTGGGTCACATTACAGGATTACATACAGGTAACGACACAATTACTGAAGATGAGTTTTATTTACTTTATCAAACTCGACATGGTATTCATAAATAGCCTGCGCCTACGAACGGCAATAATGACCAACATCCTAGGAAAGGAGATGTAAAATGGATGAGTTATTTCAATTGTAATTATTGTAATTCCGCTCAAATGGTTCCATTTACAGTCAAAATAATAATACAGGAGGCAACACGAAGGCATGTGAGTTAAATGATGCGCTATCTCACAATAATAATAATCATTGTACGCTTCCTTATCCCTACAGGTAAACATAAATTCTAGCAGCAGCCGCGCAACGTCTCAATGTCTAATTGTAAAAGACAGAAGCAGGAAGGAACAACAATAATATCTGCATTTCACACCATGCAACGTGACCAACGGGAATATTATTGTGGATGCCGACCACACTGTCCTCTACCAATGTAGTCCCTGTAGTATACCATTAAAATATTTGTACATAATGAAAAGTTAATAATAAGAAAATTAATATTCTTTCTTGGTTGTTGGTTGATATTGGTACACTAGGAATGAGAATGACAGGCTGCATACTAATTGTAAGTGCAATTCGGAATCCGTGTCATATCTACCAGACCAGACCACATTACATACATGCAATTACTGGTGCTTTTTGTCTTGTTAACTCTGTAACGAGAAATTAGCCACGTAATTGAGAGCTTTACTTGAAGTGAAGAAGATCTTTCGAATTGTTGGTCTCTTTCTGTTTGTCATGGTTGTTAGAGGTTCATAAATTCAACCTTTCAAATAGCAACTAATCACCATCATCATGTCATTACAGCTGTCAAAATACACTTGAATAGGGTCATGCAACGATACTGTTATTGTTACGAATGCCTACTTCCAACCACTCACATAATAAAAAACATAATCGAGGAAATGTAAACAAGACCTTTTTTAACTTGCATCTTCCACAATATTTTAATCGTAATATAATGTAAAATGTAAATCAAAATAACAGATTATGATGTATAACCATACATACATACAGCCAACCATTCAACTTCTTACATTCAAAGTAAATAATGGGAGGGAGGCAGCTGAAAAGATTTATAATCATCGATTCTTCAATTCTTCAACAAATAAACTGACGGAAAATGTAAATTTGAAAGTGTACAATGTTCAATGTAGGAAATTCGGTCATGTAACTTGCTGCTTTAGTATCCTTAAGTACAACTCAACTAAAAATTTCTGCCTCGGACAAACGTCCAGGCAACAACCATATCAATCCTAAAACAATGGATGCTTCCTCAGCATCTAAAAACAGTACTCTGCTCCCGTAGTAAACGGTAAACTTGTATGATGGCAGCTAATATTACTATACTCCTCTCCAACATTGTTAGTCAAAGCCAAGCCAAAAGTAGTTTGAGCCTTGAGCATGAATTTATTTAGTTATTAGTTCGTAATAATAAAAACTCCGTTTTTAAATCTGTTTTTCTGCATTTTAGTTTCTGTTTGTGAGTGACAAATCTCAAACTTTTAAAGCAATATTATCGTGGTTGCCACATTTTATTGATCAGAGGTGAGTAGCCAGAGCTAAATTTCAAAATGCTATTGCACATCACCAACAATGGCCATTATATAGCCAGGAAAAAATGAAACTCTAAAACTCAACAACAGGCCTATCAGCCTACTATGCCACCCTAGATTTCTACTACTGCCTTCCTTATAAAGTGGAGGTCCTCTAGGCAGCATGAGACCCATAACTAATATATTCCAATTTCCCAATGCCAAGAATCATACTGAAAAGGCACCATGCCTTGAATGAGTGCATCTGTCTCTGCCATAAATAAACCAACCTTGAACCATAACAACACATGAGGGGGAGCGAGAGAACCAAAATTAATTACAATTACACTAATAATTAATGTATTCGTAATATTTCGAAGCTAATTGCACTGACTTACAAATTAACAAAATCATTCATATTTTCACATATTTCGTGCAGATACAATTGTTTCATCATTACAATGTTTCAACAGAGCAATTTTATTATTTCCAAAGTGTTTTTGAATTCGGATTTTTAATGGGCTGACTAGTGAGTGTCTTAACTAGGTCAGGGCATACCCCGCAAGGTCCTATCCTTGCTTGTCCCGTCAGACACCCCTAGGAAAAAATCGGAGTTTAGACCCCCTGCCA